>BGPR01000066.1:1649345-1663314 GCA_013235015.1 Araneus ventricosus
ACATAAACCCTGCGTTGCATTATAATGGGAATTGGAAATCCAATCGCCTCTAAATCATGTTACAAAGCAGTCGGAAAGTCTTTTAAATTAAATAACGCTTGGTAGTGATAGCTGGGATGGTAAATAAACTTAGCCAGATTGAAGAGGAAGAAATTGCTTGTCGTGAATTCATTTCTGGCAAATGAGGTTGATGGTCGGTGGAATTCGATTCCAATTTTCGTTCTCTGGATTTCTAAAGAATAGCACGGAGGAATAGGGGGAACTCTAAAAAATTATTGGTGGTACCGAAAACCGTTTCAATGGTTTTTTATCGTACTTTCATTCAAAAAGACAAATAAAAGATTTAATCGTGGTTATGATACAAATCGTTATATTCATTTATATAAAGAAAAGCGAATGTGATATCATCTAGCTAACTCATAATTGTTCCACGCCATGAAGCGATTCCGACTGAAAAAAAAGAAATATTTTAAGATTCTTCATTATACATTTTTGATAAAAAAATAATTATATTCTCAAAGGTCAATGCGGGCGAAGATAAGATTACATGAACTTGATATCATACTTAAGTAAGCTCACTTTTAAAGCATTCTTTACTTGAGATCAATATTTTAAAACTATCTCAAGCTTCTCATTTCCTTAGTTAAATCTTAATGTTAATAAGCTTTCTATGAAATAACAGGAAATTAAACGTTACATAATGTAAGTGAGTTAGAAGAATATCCTTATTAAAACTGTGATCGAGAAATTTGTAGATTGACTTCATTTGCTCAAGAGGAACGTTTTTCTAAATGAATGATTAAATTTATTTAAGTTGAAATCGTAATTAAAAAGTTATAAAAGATGTATTCAGTAATAAAATTTGTTATAAAGCTGTAGTCAAATCATTACAGAAAAAATATAATTATAACAAATCAATACCCTGTTTCATGATTATTCAAATTATCATTTGTAACGGTTTCTTCAACCGTTTGACGGTTTCTACAACTCGAACGTAAACTCTGGGTAGTGTTCGTTTCAATCACACCGAAATTCTACTCACACACGTATGAGTGTTCTCAAAATGTTCATAATAATTTAAATTGTATCAAAGTAGATAATTACGCTCACTTAGATTCATTTTACACTTCGTTTCAGCAAGAAACATCTGATAATATTAGTATACAGCGCAAACAATGAAAGCTCTCCATAAGTTTTTAGAAAAGCAGAAGGTAATATTTAAAACACATTTTCGTTAAAAACAGGTGAAGTCCATTAAAATTCTCGAGTAAAGTTACGTATATTCTAAACAGGTGTCCATGTTTCTAATTTCCATACAGCATAGTAAATGTATTTTAATTTTTTCCAATATATTAAGGGCAAAACATAGAACTAAACGAAAAATCCTGGCCATAACAAAAGATTTCTTTTATAAAAGTTCATTTTCGTGATTATTTAAACTAAAATGTCTTATAAAAGAAGACGCATGTGATAAAGAGAGAGCAATTTTTAATCAGGTAAGCTTTTTCTCCTTCTTTTTCTTGCATTTTGGAACACTTATTTCGAAATAATGCAACAGTAAGTATGCTTATTACAGTAAACTCAATTTGGGAGAGATAAAAGTGTTGTTTGTGAAAAATTTGATATTTTTACAAATTTTTTTTCAAAAAAATTGGTGGTTTTAACAGGGTAAGCAACATTTAAGCACGTAGTTTACTCTTTCAGAAAGAAAAACTCTTTCACAATAAACTTCTAATATTATTATTAAAGCATTTAAAAAATAAGCTTGCAAAACTTTATTACACGGCGATTAAAGTTAGTTCTTTATTTTGCAAGGAAGTTTCCAATTAAATCAGAAAATAACATTAATCTGAAAAGTTGATTCTTAATTGTAAAGACATTAGTTATTTCTTCCGCATTGTAACGTAAAATAATTACAAGTGCAAGTGAAATAATTTTACAAGAGTTATTAAAAATTAAACTTTGCATTAAACAGAATGGTGCGAAAATGCAGCAACTTCCAATAAAATACAAAATAAAGATATTTAATAACATGAAAGAAAATACAGAAGAATTGAAAGAAGAATAAAAAAGAATTGTTAATTCAATCACTGGATGTTGCGTGCAAAAGGTATATTGTTATCACTATTGTTTACTTCTTCTATTTCTTCTGCATTTTCTTTTTTCTAATTAAATATCTTAAAATAATTATCATTTTAATTTAATATTTAACTAAAACAATGTTTAGAAAACGAAAAAATTATAACGAAACTTTCTTAAATTCAACACACCCAAGTATTAAAATTATAAAAATATAAATTTAGTCATAAATACGATTAATAAAATGGAAGTGAAAAGGTAAATTTAATTTTCTATTTTATTGTTCGTGGTATAAAAAGGTTTCTGGATTGCCTTGCTACTTCGTAACTGTAACGGTTAAATTTCAAAATATCAGTTATTATAATTCCTAAAATGTGAATACCATAGATGAATGATTTTCAGTTGTAAGATGTTTAATTGATTAATGAAGTCAATAAATTTGCTTTTGAATATTTCTAAATTTATATTTTTAAACGTCAGGCATGGTTTTTAAAATCAACTTGCTATGTTGGAACTGAGCAGCCTTTTTTTAAATAAAATATCCTTATATTTATTTTTATCGTTTAATTATTACTATTCCTCTTATGATTAAAGCACATAATACTTTTAAATTTATTATAGGCCGTGGTGGCCTAGAGGTAAGGCTGCGGGCCACTCCACTGAAGATCCGGTGTGTATGGTTGTACGCTAAATTATATGTATTGTGTCAAACATCCACCCACTGGTGAGATGCGGAAGCTTGGAGAGGGGGTGCCAGCTCAGATGTCGTCATCGTCATTTGACTGATGATCAATATTATGAGGTCCGTCACAAAATAGTCCTCGTATTGCGTCTAAACGGAACGTTAGTTTAGCTAAACTGAACTAAACTTTAGATTTGTTATATATTCTGAATTTTGTTACATTCCTAGATTTCATACTTTCTAAATTTTCATTTATTGTATTTAAATTGTTATATATTTTCTTAATGCTGTTGGAATCTGTAGATGCCGGCGGATCTCAAATCCCCTCCCGTATCACCTTGATTTCTTTTATTTTAGCGGGCTTTCGCTCGATTGTTTGTAAATCCCACGCATATCTAATGTGGATTGAACAGTTTTTCCATTATGGGCTTATAATAAATACTTTTCATTAGGGATCAATGTAACGAATAACTAAATTAAAAAAGAAATCTGTGCAAAACATTATAGAAAAAGCAACCACTTCCACAAGAACAGTGTTTAATGTAATTCTCCGTAGTTTACGAATATAATCGCACCTCAGCTCTTTGTCTTGCTGAATCCTAATATAGCTCATTAGCGTCATGTAGAGGACTGCATAGTTTAGTTTAGTGTAGTTATGTCAACGTCCTATTTTGAAGCAACACGAGGGCTATTTTAGAACAAACCTCATATTTTTGAACCGCGGTCAGATAATGACGAGGCAACCCCCCCTCCGTACTTCCGCACCGGACCAGGGGTGGACGTTCTCCCCCTTTGTATGATTTAACGTGCGAGAGGAAATGAAATCGAGTTTCAAACCTGGAACCTTTCGGCTTTCGAAGCCGACACCTTACTACTTGGCAACCGCGTCCTTAGAGGATAGCATAATGTGTCAGGCAACTGAAAGTTTTAAGTGGATAGCACAGCTTCCTTTGAAAATCACATATTGCACCTCTCTCTGAGTGTCAGTTTCATTGGTCATCAATCACGAGTCTGACAATTGTACTGACCTTCGTTTCATCGGCGATGAGAGGCGGCGGTGATTTACTCTATTAATTTTCAGGCATTAACTGATTATCTTTGTATGAGGTTGACACTTATTGAAAGTGGCAATGACATGTACAATAACTGCTTTCAACGATTGTTCCATTATCATTTTCCTTACGCCGCCTGAAATTGGTGCTCAGTTTATGCACAAACTCCAGGAAAATTAATTAAATGCATTATTAAATATTAAATTAGAAAACTGTACTTATCTAAAGATAGAAAACAGATATTTTCACTTCCGAAACATTATTTATTTCCTTGTAGCAGAGAAGCACAATATTTCATACGGATTCACATTATTTTTCATATAATTATAATTATACGTGTAAAGGGACATGATAGGAAGAAATTATTTTCTGACTTCAAGACGAAAACCCGTAAGGCCAAGAAGGGTTGATCACGAGAGTAGAGATCTTCTAACACACAGGAATCAACAAATAAGTCGTCTTTGATTCTTCGTGGCAGATGTAGGACTGGAGTTTGAGAAGCAGTTTTCCGGAGAAGATCTGAAGAGTTTATTGGCCGCGTGAAGTATATAAAAATCACTCTATACCCTACAATTTTTTTATAATATTGCAAGCATTGAACAACAGCTCCATTCTGCTAAGAAGATAATATTTTTTATATATGCCTGAAGTGCTTTTATGTGATTTCATACTCAAGGTATGATCGGATTCATTTTTTATATGACATTATTAATCTCAACATAGTCTTAGTAGATCTTGCGAAGCTTATTTACAGCTTAATTAATTCGAACAAAACTAGACTAAAAAATGCAAGTTAAAGTGTTTCGCATGCAATCGGAAATTAACAAGTACAATACAGAATATGTATTGTAAAACATAATGTATTCTGTCCTTTAATATTTTCTGTTTAATAATTGGAGACTAATTTTAAATGGGGAAAGAGGAACAAAAGGCAACATTTTTCAATGAAAACGTTGAAGAAATTGTTTTGTTTTCGTTCAAGTATGATGATTGCAACCAAACATAAAAAATATAATGTAACAGATTATTTTCTGTGCGTGTTTTTGTTTAAATTTCTATTCATTACAGCTTTGAAATGGAAGTACTGATTGTACAATTAAAGATAATTTTTCATAATTATTAATTCATATCACTTTTTATCCTTAATATCCATTTCTCTCTGATTAAATATTTTTCTTTGTATTGATTTCCATAGAAAAAAGTGTAATAACAGAAGGTAACAGAAGACTAGCAGTTTTCTTCTTGTGATAATTGTAGAGAACCAATTTCCTCAGGCAGTTTCTATTTTAATTGCTTCATCAGAAAACAGGGTTCTTGTTTCTGAGGCTCCGAAATTGGTTCTCCTGGATAGCAAAGCAGTGATATTCTACTATCGATTTTCGTATTTAGTTTCATTTGAATCGAAGTAATTCATTACGATACCATAAATAATAAAAATAACATTTTATTAATTCAACATTTGAAATCTTATACAGAGCTTTAACATTATATAATTTAGTTTTAAAATATAATTTAAAAAGCAAATATATTCTGAGCAACTGCATATCAGTTCGTTTCTATTTAGAGGCCTGAACTAATATTGAAAACATTGGTGTATGTCTCCAAGATGGTGATATGTACATTAATTTTAAAGAAGAGTTTGTTTAGTTAAGAACATCATCAACACTGAAAATATATGTTGGCAATAACTCTTTCGGCTCGGGCTTCTGGGAAAACCGATTTTGTAAATCTGTTCTCCAGGACTTCATGTAGCGTAATCATGAAATTTTGCAGCGATACCATGGCCTATTTATATTTCTAAACAAATGGAAAGTGCATAGATATTTGGTAAATATCTAACAGTTAATTGCTTTAGTCACACATGGTTATTGTAGCATATATAATGTGTTTAAAAGTTTTAAAATAAAGAGCATTGAAACTAAATTTTTGCAGCACTTAGTAAAACAAAGTACAGCATATTTCAAACATGATTTTGTAACTTCAGAAAAATGCATTCATTTCTTCAGAAACCACGGTGAGTACTTTTGGGAGGAAAGTGTAGATTCACTCATTCAGAAAAAATGGAAAGTTACATTCATTATATCAGTTTTTAAAAAAATGTAAGAAATGCGCCAGAAGCCATTCATATCCCTGAATTTCACACAAGAGTCTTGCTAAAATTACAAGTTCTTCTGGATAATGTATTTTGGACTTTAACCTTTGATGAGAAATTGTTGTTAATCATTAACGTGATTCGTGAAGGAGTGAGATAATCATTTTTTGGAAAACTGGGCTTATTGCAAGATGCTACTGCAAGGAGTCTCGACGTTTCTCTCCGTGTGATTCTCAGACATTGGAATTGTTTCTTTCAATAGTATTCAGTTACAAAGAAAGTGCTCCAGGTCTGCCACGTGCAACAACTCCATCTGAGATAATTATTTTCGGCTTTCAGTCCAAGTATAGCCATATTGACATTATTTTTTGAAGAAATATGAGGGACAGTCTTCATCATTTTGAACCATGCCAGATTGCGAGAACGACACCTGGGCTGGGACCTCTCTCACCGAAGTTCCACGCTACATCAGGAGAATGCGTTTGACCCTCGGAGACAAACTGAATGTCCACCATTCGCACATACACCAGGCCAAATTTGGTGGAATCGTCTTTCGAACCCAGAACCAAACTGTCCTGAAGCCAAGACTCAGCCACTGGAATATCGTGGTTCTTCTTGCTTTTTGATTTAAATGGAAACATTTCATAAACTCACATGGCATTCAAAAGTTTGATTCACAGAATATACACACCGAAATTAATAATAAAGATCAATAATCTAAAACATAGTCGAAATGCTCAAAATGAGCAAGAAAAGTAACAGAGAACTGAGGAGAATTGAAAGCTACAATTTGTGCTTAAAGCATGGCTCATTTCTAAGCCATACTTTAAAGATGTATCGGAAACTGAGATATTGATATTATTTTCTCCTAAAATCCAGGTAACTTCGCAACATCTTTAGTTCTCGATAATGCATTCAACATTAGAGTGCATCGAAAATTGAACGTGTGGATACAATAATAGGTGTAGAGTGCAAAAGTTGTCTTTTAAGTGTACATGCAAAATTTTTTCAACTTCGTTTTATTTCTTCCGGTGCCCCAAGACGCTTAAATATTTGCGAAAAAAAGATTTTTATGCCATTTTGAATTAAAAATTAAAAATGCGGTAAAGAAACGATTTTACAGGGGAAAACGTATAGGAGAGAATGAAAAATTATTTATTTCTTATTATTAAATGAATAAAATAATTTTTGTTCACATAATATTATTCACAGACCCACAGCTACCTTTTCTTCTTTTTTATATTTTACAACCTAACAAAATTTTACTTTATTTCGAAGGCAAAGATAAACTACGCCACAATCTCAACATTTCCTAAACAAAAATACGACGCTACAGGAGAAACGTTGGCAAAAACGTTCTTTTATTCCTCCCTCCCTTGTTGCTTGAATAAGTCAAAATCGTAAAAATATCAATTTTTAACTATTTTGTGACGATACGTCACTGCGTGACGTCACATGTATCCCATGATTCTATTGATGCTTTTTGTCCCGGAGAGCCGGTTAGAGACTATATATGTGCTTCTAACTATGAATTTGTATCCGTCATCATGTCTGTGTCGTTATAATGGTCTTACGTCAATGTGTTTGAAAATAAACGATAATTACTTCAACCTGCTTCTCATCTCTGCATACTACACTCTGCTAATTTCCCCTTCAGCATTGCTGAATAAAAAGTGTACATTTTTTATATTTTACACTGTTCCATTATTTATACATAGTAAAATATTCTGGACACCATACGAAATTTAAACAAAAAAATTCCACTATTCTACGACTAAATCTGACCGATTTATGAAGCTATAAATATCACCATTTTAGACCATTAGGATGGCCGCAAACAGGAAGAAGAGAAGCGCTTGCTCAAAGCGGCTGATGATGGAATTAAAATATTGAAATTTAAATTTCATAAGTCGTTCAGTTTTAGTCGCAGAAGCGTGGAATATTTTTTGTTTAATATTTTAATTGTCAAGAGTATTTTACTATTACTAATATAATAGCCCAGATCCGTTTCTCACTGATCCGGTACGCTCTGACGTCACCAACAATAAAATTCCCCCCATAGCACTGAGAGACGTTAAACAGCATTATTTCATTGTTAGAGCACCTGAATTTCAGTAATTTTAAAGTTGAAAAATTAATTGTCATTCTAATTTCAAATTTAATAGCTCTAAAATAGTGAAATAAAATTTTCTATCGATTGATATAAAATTTATCTCGCTATGATCCATAGTTCCCGAAAAATTTTTAATTATAATAATCATATATTTCAAATTAATTTCCGTTTTTCCATAGAAAGTAGTAAATCACGTCAGTGCTATATCATGCGCGTGATTTAGTTTGGAAGCCACGATGCATCTGGTTATTTATTGCAATCGTGATGATATAATTTAATAATATTTTTGGCAGTGTTTGACAAGCAGAGAAGTTCTTTATTTTGATTAGAATTTCGAAACAGAATTCTTTTGAAATTTTAACTTTTGAGTTACGTTTGACAAGCTGAGAATTTCATGGTTATTGAATTATTATGTACATATTTTGTATATATATATTTACTATAATTTAATACTTTACAATCATGAATTAGTTTACTATTTTTTTACGAAAAATACAGAATAACTCAATTAATAGAATAATTAATGTTACATAATTAAGTAACTAATTATATTAGTTAATTACGATTAATAACATTATTCTTAATCTAACTTATTTAATTATTAATTCACTCTGAAGAAACATTGACGGGAAATCTCTCGAATGAATAGTGAATTTGTACCCATCATACCATGACGGTTGATTTTCTAGTATCTTATTAATAGGACCGGGGAATATATAAATATGTGAGTTTCCAATTTCTTCAGCAGTACATTTATTGACACAAACTAGATAATTCATCATTCTTTACATCATTTAAAATCGCATTTTATCAACGGCAAGTTTCTGCTTATCTCTATTGGCTTATAAATTAGGTATTGTGTCACATTTAGACTGGACACTCCGTATAAATATCTTCTACGAATTTTAAGTGTGATACACGATCATAATAAAATAACAATCTTCACTAAATTTCATACTTTTCAATAGTCATTCTACGAAATATTTTTTTCATCTGCTGAATATATGGTCCCGCAGCATTAGAATTTAGAATTTTATTTCATTTTGTTTATGCATCAAAACTTTTTCAAATACCGATACGTTTCCTGTATATTGTTTTTGTATTTTATAATTTGTTTCGTGTTCTTTTGTATAATATAATGCTTTCGGTTTACAAAAAACTAAATATAAAATTTTAAAGTTAGTTGATATAACTAAATTAAAACTATTAAGGGGATATACACTCTTTAAACCTCCGAAGAATGGAGAGAAAACAGTCAAATTCGATACATTATATCTCTAAAGCAAAACATTTCAAAAACTAAATTTTTTTCTCTAGAAAAATATATCTTCTTTCTGTTAATGTACGCACATTTTCAAATATTAATAATGAAATGTATTTATTTGAGAGAGTATTAAATATGGGTATATGTTTTGGAGAAAAAATGAGATAGTCATCTTGCGCGCATGATTACGCATAAAATATTGGTCTAAACACAATACTTTGGTTATATAAGTAATTCAAGTAGTCTGTTTAAGAAACTGAACCTCAATTTATTAACATTTAAATTTAATTTCTATTTTATATACCAATTTAAAATAAAAATGTTAAAAATTGTTAAAATTTCAATATTTCTAACTCCCCCAAAAAACTTCTTTGGAGAAAATATGCACAAAACTGTAATTCAATTTGTAGAACATAGCACAATACATGTTCAGTAAAACTTTGATGTAAAAATATTCAATGGATAATGAGATATGGTGCGAGCAATATAAAAAAACACATTTTGAGATATAGTGATTTAAAGATACGGCCATATTCAATGTTTACGTTGAATAGCTGATACATTTTCCTTCATAACTTTCATAACTATGTGAATTTTTTAAGCCAGTTTCCTAAATTTAGAAAAGACAGGGAAATACTATATATTTTTTTCATAAAATCGAACATTTTTTAAGTTTAACAGTCGTATGTCCCCTTAATGTGAAGAGAGAGCCATCTGGTGGCCATACTGGGCGAATTATGTAGTGACTGCAATGATTATATGTTCATTATAAAAAAAATGCTGAATCCCCATGTTGCAATATGATCACTTATAACTAGTATTTCTACTGCAACATGTTCGCTACTGTTCTGAAGAAATGAAAACACTCATAAAATGAAAAAACCAGTACAGATAAAATTAAATTTATATAGGATGTTTAAGTTTCAACCTTGCAATAAAAGAAAGGATTTGTTCCATTGGCCCAGTTCTTAATAGGATTAAGTTTTTATCCCTTTATATGTACTCACGGAACTAAAAGTCGCGTCTACGTCGGAATAATTCACTTTAAGAAAACACTTTATTTAGAAGGACAAGATAAAATCTTTTCGAAAATTCTAAACTATGCATGACATTTACTCCAAAGAAAATGTTAATTATAAATTAACTGGGAAAAGAGATTTTTTACAAAATTATTTTAAGAAGAAATTTTATTTAAATACGCATCCCTATCGAAATATTCGGAAGTAATGCATTTCAAGTGTCTTGAGGAAAAAAAATTTTGCTTATATATTCTACCCGAGAAATTTTAGCATAAATTAAAAATACTGTACTGAATGCTTGAAGCGTTTTGTTTAAAAAGTAAAGATAGAATAACTGTCTGCTGCAAATATGATGAAGTAAGACTTAATATGACGTCATTGAATTTTACCTCAAAATGGAAAGAATACGAATTTGTGAACATAAATGATTGAAAGTGAGCAGGCAAAAGTTGAAAGGGAAAAATAATAATGCAGCAATCAAATATGTGTTCAAATGTGATTCGAATATATAAAATGTTCTCCGAAACGGGACGCAAATATAACTGAACTAAAGTAAGAAAACATGTGTTTAATAAAATGAGGTATATTTAATAATGATATGAAATAACTGTTGTATATATGTTTTTCTAGAATAATAAACTATAACAACTCTTCTACGCGCCAACAGCTGGCGTCTCACAGTAGTCCAGTTTCGGTTTGTATCGCGACAAAAATCGAAATTTCGAGGTCGGTAAATGGATTTATTTTCCTTCGGGGAAGGTAGAGAACCGTTTGGAACCCTGAAAGCCATAAATGTTTTTGTATAAGCATGTAGTCTTAGGAGGTTTTACGGAGGTTAAAGTTGAAGAATGTCTTTCGAACACTTGAGTCGCGTTTCAGTGAGCCCTCAGATTTCGTTCTGTAAAGTCCTACATTGCTCTTTATCTGTCTAATTTTAGATTTTTCATGATGTCGGATTCCAGGGCAAGTAAACGAAACCGTTTTTAACACATCATTTTATTATTATCCATATTTTTATACTATATTTTAAAAGACCCTTTTTTTCACAAAATTTTCAAGTTTAAAGTGACTTTAAAAATTTTCACAACTTTGCAGACCTTGAGACTACCTTAAATCAGTTCTGCACACTATCTTCTATAAAATGTCTAAAAACTAGCCCCGATAAACCCCGACTTTTTCATTTATTTTATTTTTTAATGTCATCTATGTCAGTGAAGAATTTTCACTTTTTCCTTCAATGACGCAAAAATAAATATCTGGGTGAAGAAAAACCTGTTGAAAAACTAAATTAACTTGTTCTAGCGTAGATGTTAATTGCTAAAAATTCAATCGACATTAATTCGAAAATTTTATTTAAAATTTTTCGAATTTAAGGGGGCGGATACTCAATCTAAAATACATTTTAACTTTTTAAGAAATAAACGCTGGATGGTTTCAACAGCATTTTAAATCGATTTCAATATTTATTTCTGATTTAGTGGTTGGCATAAACACACCGAAAACGCAAAATTTTTGGAATAGTTCAGAACGCGATTTAAAATTTTCAAGACAGTTAGTATGCTTCAGTGACAACCTCTCAAACGCTGTCTTCAGCTACAGCTAAAAGGACGATAAAATAGAAAACTTAACCAAATATAGTTTTTCATAAATAACAAATAATATAAAACATAATTTACATGATGAAAAGCGTTACCTTTATCTATTATGCTTAAAAGTTAGTTAATAAAATGTTTTGGAATATTTCCTGAATTCTGATATTATTTTTGTGAAAACTGCGGTCAATTTTACTCTTAAAAGTAATTTTTAAAAAGATTTAATGGTATTTATATAACATTTATATTATATTAACGAAATCCTTTTACTTTTTAATCGTGTTGAAAGACATTTGACTTTATCTTACAATTATTCATTAGATATGTTTTAACATTGCAAATATTTGGAACGTTAAAAATAAAAAAAAATACCTACCAGACTTTAGTAAAATTTCACAAATCTTATTTTAAAGCTATTTCCTTCATTTGGTAAAATTTTTCAGATTTTTTTTATGTTTTATACAACTAATTACTAACTTTTCCGCAGATTACAACAGTTCCCTCCATAGAGAACAATGGGGACGAATTAAATAAATTATTACAAATAAAAAAATATCCAACCGATTGTTATGAAATTTCATGTGATGCAACTAAAGTCCATTTCCTTTAAACTGTGCAAATTTCAAGTCTCTGCTGTTTTCTGTTTCGTCGCTATGATTTTTGTCTCGCTAGAAAATGAAACTGGACCACTGTGCGTTGCTTAAACTCCGGCCTGAAGTCTGAACTCATACTTCTACTTTAACCTCCTTGTAACTCTGCTTAATTGTATCTGTATTCTGCTCTTTCTTTTCGTGTGTATGTGCTGTGATGTGCTTCGCTTAATAAATTCCATTATCTCTCAAAAGGCAGCGCTCTGGTTCCCACTCAGTGGTCAAAAATGGATTAAATACTATGTCTTTTATTTAGATGACTAGAATCTGCTATGGAAACGCACTTCGCATTCTACCGAGAAGTGAGGTAAGTGAAATTTTTTCACTTATACTTTTAAATTAGAATAGAATTAATTTTCTAACAATAACATGAATATTTTTAATCACTGAAATAAGTGTAATTGTCTGCTATGTAAATTACCAGAAACTGCTGGAAACTTATTCAATGTCTATGATCAGTTACTGAGCTTTAAAATGTTAGAATGTAACGTTAACGTAATTTAAACGTTAGAATTTCAGATATATCTTATCAGAAATGAACCCTATCCAGTACAAAGTGTCTCCTATGTACTAAATCAGGAATAACAGAATTTTTTGTTTGTTCATGAAAATACTAGAAAAATACAAAAATATTATATGGTGACTTTAATACGTAGCATTGTTATAAGTATATATATATAATTGATTGATGTCGACCTTAAATAGAATTTGGCGTTGCTTTTATATTTTATTTTTACTATTTTAGCTCTAATTATATCTAATTATAATTAGCTCTTATTATGCCAAGATTATCTGAACATTTCCTATATGTGTTCTCTCCCATATTATTAAAAATAAAAAAGGATTAGATGTATTTAAGTTTCGATTATTATCATTTTCTGAAACTGTGAGATAAACGCATTTTTGCATATTCTGCTACTATTTTTGCAATATGAATACACATTTCGAAATGGAAGCTTTTAGTAAATTTCTTTGCCTTCTTATCAAATTTGACTTTACTCGCCTTTATTCTCCCTTGTCGTAATTTTTCCCATTCATTCACTAAATTTTCCCTCTTGCTTAGGATTAATTTATTTTCATATGTTATGCTTCATCTTTATAAACACAGTATACTCCCGAACTCAGAGCCAGGACGGCTCCCTGTCTGTTATACTGTCGGACAGAACAAAACTGTGACCTAATTGAAAGATTAGTTTTCACAAACATAAATGGCACTTGTAGAGGGACGAGACTCATGTTTATATGGAATGCCGCTGTTGAAGAATTAATTCAATTTCAGGAACCATTTTTATTAGATGGCCAAGTTTCACGACATAATACATTAAAAGGTACAAGCGCAAGGCAGAGAGCAACAACACAAGACAAGTACACAGAACAAGAAGAGAGAGGCATCATGGAAAAACCCCGGATGGCTCTAGTAGCGCCA
>BGPR01000066.1:1663324-1674831 GCA_013235015.1 Araneus ventricosus
TATATATATATAATTGATTGATGTCGACCTTAAATAGAATTTGGCGTTGCTTTTATATTTTATTTTTACTATTTTAGCTCTAATTATATCTAATTATAATTAGCTCTTATTATGCCAAGATTATCTGAACATTTCCTATATGTGTTCTCTCCCATATTATTAAAAATAAAAAAGGATTAGATGTATTTAAGTTTCGATTATTATCATTTTCTGAAACTGTGAGATAAACGCATTTTTGCATATTCTGCTACTATTTTTGCAATATGAATACACATTTCGAAATGGAAGCTTTTAGTAAATTTCTTTGCCTTCTTATCAAATTTGACTTTACTCGCCTTTATTCTCCCTTGTCGTAATTTTTCCCATTCATTCACTAAATTTTCCCTCTTGCTTAGGATTAATTTATTTTCATATGTTATGCTTCATCTTTATAAACACAGTATACTCCCGAACTCAGAGCCAGGACGGCTCCCTGTCTGTTATACTGTCGGACAGAACAAAACTGTGACCTAATTGAAAGATTAGTTTTCACAAACATAAATGGCACTTGTAGAGGGACGAGACTCATGTTTATATGGAATGCCGCTGTTGAAGAATTAATTCAATTTCAGGAACCATTTTTATTAGATGGCCAAGTTTCACGACATAATACATTAAAAGGTACAAGCGCAAGGCAGAGAGCAACAACACAAGACAAGTACACAGAACAAGAAGAGAGAGGCATCATGGAAAAACCCCGGATGGCTCTAGTAGCGCCACCTACCATAAAAAGGAGAAGGTAGTGAATTGTAACCGCTACACACTCTTAATAAAAAGTTTTTCATCGCACCCTCATTCTTTGTAATAAAAATGAAATATTTATGAAAATATGGTTAGGATATCTTTTATTTTTACGAGTTTTCTTGACCATATATGTAGCAATTTTTCCATTTTCTTTTCTTTTTAATGTAAGCAATGTTTTTTTAAAACTGAAAATAACATTTAAAGAGAACAAATAAAATTTTCTTTTAATGGAAAAAGAAACCTTCCTAGGTCTTGACTTCTTTCAATGGCAAAATATGTATAATCTTGTTTCAATTTTGAATTTTTTAATTATTTATGACCACCAAAAAATAGTGACGCATAGTGAAAGAAGTTCTGATGAAACTTAGATTTTTAGCAGTCTATGTTATGTAAGAAGTTGAAACATTAAAGATGACTGATTTAATAACATAATTGTTTTCTCTCAAACTTTACAAATTAAATCAAGTAAGCCATTAATAATTACAATAAGATAAAGGATCAAGTTTACTTCAAAAGCATGGGAAGAAAGAATTATCGTATTTCTGCAACTTTGATGTTTAATGACATATTCAAAGGTAAAACATTTGTTCTCCAATTTTAGCATCTCAATATTTTTGCATATTATTCTTTCTTATAAAATTTAAACTTGGTTGATTTCATCTCAATACATAATTTATCGCCATATTTAGTTTAGTTTTGTTTCTCAGACAATGAAATTTAAAATAAAAATATGATTTAAATACTGAGAGAATTTTTTAACAGAACCGTTTAATATATTTGAAAGCCTTGTTAAATAAAAATTAAGCAGAAAAGAAATAAACATAAAATTAATAAACACTTTTTATAAAATTGTATGATGCAGTTACTTCAAGACTTGATATTCTCTTCGAAAACTCCAAAATATATTTTCCCGGAAGGCATATTAATAAACACCTACTTAAAGAATGTTTGCACTCTATTGATACGGGTTAAAAATTTTCATTCAGTAAAATTTCAAAGGTTAAAGATTATTGTGTAGAAAACAATAGATTTATAAAAGGTGGAAAATAACTATGCTCTTTTAAAACGCCTAGATATATATAAACCTTCCTTCCTAGATATATAAAAACCTTAAAAGCAGTTCTTCTTGTCTTTTGATAAAGTATGTTTCTCTTCCTTAGAGAAACCTTCAGGGTATTAAAGTAAACATCTATTTTTGAACTCATTCGCATTTTGGTATAGAATTTTAAACTATGGAATTTCCTTTTTTCACTACACACTTTCATTTAACTTGACTTATTTCATATTTCGACTGATGGAAATGTGTATTCAATTCTTTTGCCAACTTCCTGATGTGTTAGAGTTTTAAAACATTTTAAAGTTTATGTTCTCGAAGGAAATGCAATATTTTAATATTTTCAAGGTTCAAGTATTAGTTCATCGATTAACTATAAAATATCGATTCCATACAAGTTGTGCTACCTGGTTGTGAATTACAAGACATTAGTTTCAAGATTCCATATTATTTATAATACAGTAGAATCCCGCTAATCCGAACTAATTAGGACCGGTGCCTGTTCGGATAACCCGAAATTCCGATAAAAATAGAAAAGTGAAAGATGTGTGCTAAAAAAATGTAAGTTATAAGTACTCAGTACTACTATCTCTTGAATTCCTCTTTTATTCAAAAGCAATAGAAAGAGAATATGTCTCCCCTTTCATCAGAATAATGGATGTGCTCCTCTATGAAGTGACCTTATCTTACGGCCAGCTCAAGAAGAGATTTATTACGTTGTTTTTAGTATGTATATTTAAATCTTTTCATATAATATTTTCAATTACATATAATTTTCGAAATTCAAATCCGTTTGTATTAGCCGGAATTTTGAATTAGCGGGGTTCTATTGTAATGGAATACAAATTAAAGAATATAGAGCAAAAAATAATTAAATTTAAAAAAATCCTCATTTAATTCACTATCATCGTATCGTTCATAAATATCTTACTAGTGTGGGACACAATTTTCCTACTAAAACTTGGAACAAAGCAATGAAATGAAAAACAGAACACATATTCAAAGCTTCCCATTATTTTATATCTTCTATGCTTCAGTCAAAACTACAAATAATTAATTTTAATTATTCTAAATATAATTATTTCCCTTTCGAATTTGATACTCATACAGCCATTGAAAATTCATTATAGTGCCAACGAAAAATTGTTGTGATCTAATAAAATTACTTCTGTTTGCCAACATTATAGCACTGTTTTCATAAATATGGCAGATTGAGGAAATACGTACGTGTTTGTGTTTCATGTGATGTGTTTGTGCTTTATGTCATGTGTTTGTGTTTTATGTGATGTGTTTGTGATTTGTTATTTTGCTATTTTTGATATTCTCTATTTTTGACCTTAAAAGATCGAAAATCCTATAATTGCCTTTCCTCTTTTCAAAAATTAAATATCCTTCAGTTTTCTAGATTTATCTTTAATAAATAATCGACACACCCAAACACACTCACTTATAGATTTTGTCGTGTATTGCTGCAAAACTTCCCATACGACACCAGTTTGTTTAATAGGAATAGCCGACGGCAGGATTTGGAAATCGAAATCGTTAGTTTTAAGAGAAGGCTAAAAATATTTATAGCTCAGCTGGAAGGAATTGGAGATACTAATTTCTCCATATAAGTTGCGGAAGACACGCTGTAGGAAAACAAACACAAAGATTATGTGTCGCGACAACAAACCTTATAGATGGCGAAACCGTATTCCCACGAATTTAACCCTTAAAAGCCCGATTTTTTAAAAATTGATTTCAAAATGTATTTTTTACTTTCATTTCTTGAATAAAACTTGTGAAAATTCTTTAAAAATCCTGTTCTGTTTTAAGTATGGTTTATGGCAAAAAAAGCAGTTTGTTAACACTTGACAACTCTGGGCTTTATTTAAGTCGTTCAGAAGCCAATGCAGATAATTCCATAAAACAAATTTGAGAAAATTCATGTTTTTTAATATAATACATTTTAATTTTTTTATTTATTAATTTGATTAGTGAAAGTATGTAAAGTCTTCTAATGAAGCAAAGAGTGAATCGTTTAACTCTATCGATACGGGACAGTCCGATACGTCCCTTCAAGCAAAAGACGATAGCCGTCCGAATGTCACTCTGAAATTTCCACCCCTTTCTTTAAGTGTGATTGATTTCACATCCGCGGCGCCTGCTTTCTTCTTTAGAGTGGCTCGGCCAAATGGGTTGGGGGAAGCGAGGAGTTTTCTTACAATTCGGACAAAGCCAGCTGTAACTGTGGTTTTTGTGAGGGAAAGTGAAATTCCCTTACCTTGGATAGAGGACCTCGGACGTTCCCGTATTTTGAGGTACCTTTATTTCAATGGCCTTAGGAATCAGAGGGTTAATAACTGAAAATAATGTTATTAATTCCATCAACATTTACAAAAACCTTGCATCTTCATTGGGTTCTGGCGACTCATTTCAGAAAAAAAGTCCTTGATAAAATTCTATAATATCAAACACAGATGGATTTTAATAAATAATAATACGGATAAGGATATTCTACAACAATGTAGAATGAAATATGGTTTCCTCAAGCGTACAAACAAGGATAAAATGATGCAGCCTCAAGTGAAAGACATCAATTTATTCTTATTTTTTATCAGCACTCAGGCTGCCATCTATATGTTGCAAATTTATTTAATAACAGTTTCAGTATATATCCTAATTACAACAACAGGCTTAGATCTTCAGTCTTATTCTCAGGATTTTAGAGGGCAAAATTGTGTATGTTGCTTGAAGGCAGCACTGGACTAAGGGTTAAATAAATGATTTTGGTATGCGCCATTTCGATATTCCATCATAAAAAAAACTTATTTACATGTATTACAATACAACACACACAATATTACAATGCAACACTTCAGCTTCCTGTTTTCGTTTCTCAATCAGTGTTCGTTCTCTTGTGAATCCTAATGCAACAGTACTCAAATATTTCTCACTACAAAGGAATTTATTGTCACACATTAATGACCATTTTAAATTTCTTTTCTGATATCTTTCCCGTTTATTAACTCTTTAAACCCGAGGCGATTTTTTCTTCTAGCTCCTATAAAACCGGGGCCTTTTGGGAGGAAGCGACATGAATTGGACTCTCCCAACCTGGGTGGTCATTTACCACCCCACTCCCTGCTATAACTTTCCCTTAAAACGCACGGAAACTGGCTGCGGTTTGCGAGGATAATTGGACCCCTCCCTACCGCGTTTATCTCCTAAGCGATCTCAGAATCTCACCTCCCCTGAAAAGAAGCAAACCGCTTCAGACCGAAATTCTTCGATGTTAAAGGGAAATTTTTAGACCTCCCGCGACCGCCTCGCTCGGTGTCAGAGAGTTAAATGCAGTTTTTATCAGTTCATAAGTAAATTACTTACCACAATCAAAGTTTAATATAATTTTCAAGTCTCCCCAACATAAAATGTATTAAAAGAAATTCTAATTTTTTTAGAATGCAAAGTAAACTCTTCTAACTTCATACGACAGGAATTATTTCGTTGAATTTCCTCATATGTCAGTTTAGGACAACGTTAGGATGAAACTTCAGGTTAATATTACGATGGGTAAGAAAATTATACTTTAGAAAATGCTATATTTTAGCTTTATAAGAGGAAAAGAGCTTTCTTTTAATTTCATCATGATCCGGAAGAATAAATTCTAAGAAAGTAAAATTATACCGTTGCATTTGCATTCACCCGAAACAAAATAAGAAGAACAGAATTCTCGTAATTACATTTCTCGAGCATTTTATGTAATTTTAAAGAAATTGCTTCTGGTAAGTGCAATTTCCTTCTTAATTTTTTTTAATAATTATAAGGCCGGTCTGGAAAATAAATGCATTGAAAGAATTATTTTACATCGTGCCTACTTTTTATTTTACTAATGCTTAAGCAATTAAGCATAATTATTATGATCGTATCTGCATAAATATGATTTAATTTATAAGTTATCAGAAAAATCAAATTTTCATAGGAATCTAATATGTATTTTATAAAAATTGTTTTATAAGAGATTTTGAAGTGTTCAGGAGTTAATCGAACAGATGAAAAATCGCATACTTGAATTTTGGCACTTATGTATTTAAATGAGAAGACGAAATTCAGAATATTTTGGATTCTCCGAATTAGAAAAAAATAATAAATTTCACATCTCACAGGTTTTATATCTTTTCCATTTAATGTATTTAATAATCAATTCAAAAATTTAATTTCTTTTGATTTTTCTTGCATTTTGTCTCTCAGTCTGTTATCACATCTGAGCTAACCATTCATTAATTTTAAACACAAGTTTTATTATTTGGAAGAAAATTAAGAAGAAAACATCCTAAGCAATAATTCGTTCTTGAAGGAGTATTTTGTATGTCCACAATTTCCTGTTTCACTCTTATAAATAATATTTGCTTGATAAATATTTGCTTGAAGAGTTGCGAAATTTGCAACTATGCCAATAACTGTTTAAAGGATTTGTAATGGAATATAACTTTATTTCAATTTTTGGCCAATTAAAAAGTCACTCTTTATCAAACTTACTTTACTCGTTTACTTACTTACAAACTTACTTATCTTTTACTCGTCAAAAGTAAATATGACGAGTGTCAATCTGTGCTCTGTAGACGAATTTTGACTGAGTTCGTCGTCCAGTTCCAAAGAATAATGCAATAGACTAGTTGCATTAACATCCTATTTTTAAGCAAAAAGAAATGATATGGAACCCCTCCTCAAACTTTCGCACCATATCAGCAGGAAAGAAGAATTTAGAACTTCGAAATATTCATCTTGCTAGCGGAACTTCGGAGGAATAAATTTTTGTATCCTTGACAATCCGGTCCTGATTACAGTAAAGACTGTGAGTGTTAGAACGACAATGGTTCTTAACTAATTGGTGCCACACCAAAATAAATCTAACAAGGTTAGAGGAATTCGAAAAGAAAATTATGAAGTAAAATCAATGATATATATAATAAAGAACAATAGTATAAATATTAATGAACTGGAGAAAATTAGAACCCAACACCAGATGAGCATTTCTGTATAAACACATTGTGTTTACTATACAGAGATTATTTCATTGTGGTTCTAGTGCACGTCAGACAATACACCTGCAACAGTTTTGGCTAATACTTTCCAATCTAGACAAACATAAAGAATTATAATTGTCAAGCAATATGGGTCATTGTATCACCGATCAGAGGCTATAATAACACGGAACTGCGTCTTCTTACGTAATGGCCATCACCCAGCAACGGCAAAGACTCCTCCCGGAGGAGGTACACCTTGACATCGAAATTGTGACCCAAACAACCATTACTATACCTTCATGGAAGGCATAAACCCGTTTACATAAACGGCGACTCATCTACGTACTCGTGGTGTCGACTCCCCCACGAGGGGTTCCGAAGTGTACAAAGCTGACCGTAATGTAGACAAATATAAAGAACTATCCTATGATTGCCAAGCAATCTGTGCCAATGTATCACCGATCAGAGACTTTATTAACACGGAACTGCATCCTGTTATGTAATGGCCATCACCCAGCACAGGCAAAGACTCCTCCCAAAGGAGGTACAACATGACATCGAAAATGTGCCCAAAACAACCACGCATCCATTACTATACTTTCATGGAAAGCATAAACCCGTTTACCTAAACGGCGACTCATCCACGTACTCGGGAGGTCGACTCCGCCACGAGGGGTTCCGACATACAAAGCTGAACGTTTATGGTATTATGATTTGTGGAAAGGTATCATATGACATTAAGATCTATTTCGTTACTACCCCAGAAGAGCTGATGGCAAAGCGAAAATGGGTAACCCAACCTATTGTGATTCCGTTGTTACAGCAACGCAATATTAAGTTGCAAGCCGCAGATGCGATCCCATCTATCTCTTGTCTTGTCAACTCTCTTCTTGACCACTACGATCATCAAATCTATCAGCAACTGACACGTTGGAAGACCGCTTCGTTCTCATCCCTATCTGGCAAAAAGTATTAATTACCATGCAATTAGCGAGCATTGCCATCCCGCAGCATGAAAGTGGTGCGACATGTCCAGTCCTGAATTCGACGATGTTGAGACATTACTGGTTACTTTTTTTAGCTTTATCATATTTCTTATGTCGTTATTTATGCACTCTTTCATCAACCAATTAGAAATTGCAATCGCCTTTATACTTCTTTCCAAATAATATGTTGTTTCATTTCAGCCGACTCGATATAAATACTTCCTAGTATTAGGATCTAATTTTCCTGTCGTGAAGGAAAGCATAAAAAGAAGTAAATTTGTATTTCATTTTAACTGAATTTAAATATTTGCTATTCAAAACAAAAACAGTTTTCTTCATAACATTCAGTTACACTATATAGCTTTTTCTTTCTCGTGCTGAGTTTTTATTTACCTTTGTAATATTAAAAAAAAGTTAATACTTCGATATAACTCGATTTGTACGTTTATTGTCATAGTGAAAAGTGGATGTCTTAATAATGCTTTGCGATTAATTTCTTACGAAACTAGATAACGGTGTGTGATTTTTAATAATAATTTTTCGCTTATAAAAGACATGAATTCCGTTGCTGTTTACCGTTTTTTTTTTGTATGTGAAACTTTTATCAAAAACTTTGAACGAACTTTTTTTCAGGTGTTTAGAAATGCACTTTTAGAGTATCATCATTTTCAAAAGTGCTGTATCACCTATATAATTTAATAGATTATTGAAATAACTGTATTACAGCTATATAATAGGAAGCATCAGACAGCACAATCTCCTGAAACAAACACAACAATTTACAATATGCATAGCTATATTTAAAAGAACTGGCAAAAGGCCAAAATATGAAACCGTTTTCGAACCAAATAGTTATAAGTTACATTTACTACGAAAGCATTAGAGAAGATTCCGAAGGAGAAACTCATTTGCAAAGTTGCAGTTGAAAAGCATTATTTATTCACTAACAGCTATTAACATAGAAATAGTTGGTTAGAAAGTTTGAAGATGTTCACGAAATAATTAAGTTACACATTCGCCATATCGCTTTTATAATGATAATACTATAATTATGTGTTTAATCATAAACTAGTTTCTATTAACAGTAACCCTTGCTCCCCCCAAAAAAGAAATCTAAGATTTTCTCTTCATCGCATTTTTTAAAAGCTCAGAAAATGTTATTCATTGTGACAACAGCATTGTTTGTAGGGACACCGGACATCATAATTTCACTCTGAAGGAGATACACTAGTGTACAAAAGTTTAGTAAATTTCTTAAGTTGCGAATTTAGAGTCAGTATGGATAAAATGGCTCGTAATTTGCTGAATTAGCGAAATATCTCTAGCTCTTTTACTTCGCTTATCTTTAGGCGGCATATCGAAATATTTTGAGAAAGATGACACCAAAAAATCACAGAAAAATATGCAATCCTTTAATAAGTTATTTTAAAAAATCATCAAGAAACTTCAACTATTAAATAGGCATCAAATTAAAATATTTTTTCAACTTACGTCCTTAGAAATAAGATGAAATTCAAAATAACTTGGCGATAAATATTACAATTTAGCAAAAATATTTATATAAGCTAAAAGCTGTTGTTGTGTTGCAGATCAGACGATTTATAAGGAAGGGGAAATTATCTTGGCGAGAAGCGTCTGATAATTCCTTTTGGGCTTAACAATTACAATTGAATTTTGAAAGTTCTTAAAATTGCCGACTGCGGCTCATAAGGTATAAAAGAAATTATTTAGATGGTGAATGAGTTTAAATATAAATTTTGAACTAAAAAATAGCCAAAGATAATAAAAATAGATAAAATTTATTTAGCGGAATGCGGATAACAATACAAATTGACTGATTGGTTTTTTTGGGGGAATTTCAGCAACAAACAAAAAAAAAACATCCCCTATTCATTCTATAGTTCTTTTTAATCCGTAACCAGAAAAATAAATGAAAATTGCCATCAAAAGACGGGCTAAAATTATTGCCGATCTCATTCGGTCAAGAGAAAAAGAAAATGACACCCTCTTTTTCTATAAAATAAATGAATGTTTATTGTCTGCACAGTATTATCATATACATAATGATAAACTCGATCAGAAAAAAATGTGAGAACTCTATCTTAGAAAGAAAAAAATCTTTAACATTTTTAAGACTTGAAAGCGGAGAAAAATCTATCATAGACAAAAAGCCATTAAAAACGTCACTTGCGAATGTATTTCATATGTTTTGATACATACAAATTCAAATATCATCCGAAATACGAAAGGTAGAACATAGAGAATTAAAAATGATCAGAGCAACGGAATTATACAATAAAATGAATATCATAATCTTAGTCATATAGGGGTACTGCGTTCCTTTAAATGAAAAATAGTTCATTTCTCTCCAAACTAGTTACAAGAAAATTCTTTAATTCAACCATTAGATGAGTTTTCGCTAGTCTTTTAAGCAAACAAATTTCTGACTATCCCAGCCCTCCGTGTCTCTCATGTGTCTCTCCGTGTCTTGTTCAAAAATTCCTGTTAGATTATTCAAATGCAAAAGTGTTTCATTTTATCCCATTAACGACATTTTATCCCATTAAAAATTTCAGTTCAATACCGTTAGTATTCAGAAAAATATAGACATTGCTGGAGCTGAATTGTTTTGATTCTCTAACAGAAATGAAATGATGAGGGTTCTTGTACAAGTTAATATTTTTTAAACTTGAATCTTCCAACAATGATAATGAATTTTATGAAGATTGAATGTCCTGAATACCCATGTATACTTATAAATTAAATACATAATTAAAATATTGCATTTCGGTGATAACTATTTGAAGCGGAATTATAATAACTCCGGAGATTGGGTTTGTCTTAATCTCCTCTTGTGACCTCGAGGTCACAGAAATCTATTTAAAACCCATTTCTAATAGAAATCTTTTAACAGCATTCCTTACGGTCACATTGATTTCGTGTTCAATTGGTCGATTTCCTGACCAAAGCCGATTAGACTCCCACACGCTGCAACGATCTCTTCAACAGTAATGGCGAATCCAAAAAGTAAGCTCTTAGTAAATTTTAAATTGTATAGTGAAGTGGTCTTAAACGGATTCAGTAAAGATAAGCAAATTTAAATTGTGGATTAAAAATGAATTTTCCGTTACTCATGCATTGCATGAAAATGATGCATTATCGATAATAAATAAAGCACTAGTTCTTGAATCAGGTCTTTAAGAATGAAAATTGAGGTAGTTCAGCGATGAAGTTGATTTCTTATGCATTCAGCTTTAAATTCATTCATAATTTGTTTTGAAGTAAATCACGGTGTAAGAATTGTAGGCACATCCTTTTTGTCAATTTCTATAGTTATTTTTAAAAACTAGAGATATTTCCATTATAATTATTTTAAATTTACAACTTCCTATATAACATATGTTTCCTATATGATTAGGATATGATAGTTAAATGGTGTTTTCATAAGACTAGGTTGGAAGTTGTTTTTCAGAAAAAGCTATTAAGTTGTTTTTTTCAGATTATTATTACACAGGATGTTCAGAAGGTCGTAAAAGAACTTTACTTGTTGGTTCGGCAGAATAAAACGTAATATTTATTTTTTCGCGCGACTTTGAGTTCAGACATAGAACGATACCATGCTAAAAGCACTCGAGAAAATCATAAAGAAAGAAAATTGATCTAAGTGTCAAATAT
>BGPR01000066.1:1682917-1820137 GCA_013235015.1 Araneus ventricosus
ATGTTCTATGGGCCCAAATCGATTGTTACTGATTTATTCTCTTAACAGTGATTCCCGAGCTCAGTTCGTGCATCAAATAATGACATTTTTACTCTTATAATCAAAAATTAAATGATTGATAGACGTTATCATTCGATACCAAAATGACCGGCAATCTATTCACATCTCAAAAGTTATATGGGCTCTTAGTTGAATCACTCCGACATCACATTCCGAAAACAGAAGGGGTTGTTGAAGGAGTTAACGTAATTATACTTATTCAATATAAAATTCTAGACATGAAAATAGGTGTGACATGCTATCTAGAAATTTATCCAATTTCTTAAGCTTCTGAAAAACCGATTGCGAAGTATTTCTTTGTCGAATCAAGAAAAACATACTTTGAGGTTCAAATCAATAAAACTGACATCTTTTTCCTTTCCACATACTAAATTACAAAAACTGTTACCATACCTTAAGAGATACAATCAATAAAAGTTATCAGTAAAAAGATCCAGTGCGTCTGCTTATCTTATTTTTATTAATAATTTTCAGACGATGCGATTTAACCCACAGTAGGCCATAACAGTAGATAACAATTCGATACCTTTAGTTTTATAAATCCTAATACAATTATTTCAAAGTTACAGCTAATTTTTGACACTCTTAATGATTATACAAGCACTTATTTGTCAATAAAAATGTGAAAAAGGCTTTAAAATAATCGTCTTTCAATATTTTAATTTTATTTAATTCTTGGATAACAATAAAAAATCTTAAATAAAAGACATACTTGCAATTCACTGTAGAATTGGAATGTATTGTTTTTCAAAATGGAAGGCGATATGCATTTTTTAGAAAGCTTTAAGGCAATAAATTAAAAAAAGTTGCTGTGAAAAAATTCTTCAAACAAGAAAACTCTTGAAACTCTTAAGACATCGTCGGAAAATTCCTTCTTTTTCATGCGAAATTAATCTTCAGGAAATAGGGAGATAATTTTTTTGGGTTCATTTTTTCTGTGCCATGATATGATTTCCCTTGTTGATAAGAAGAGTAGTGGTTGCTTAGATAATGACGCATTAATTGGGTGGAGTGGTAATGAGGAATTATTTTTGAATGCAGTGTCCTCAGAAGAGAATGAAGTAAATTTGTTTTTCCCCATTATGGTAGAGAGTAGCAAATCCATCCGAGTTTAATTAATATTTTTATTAAAACGTTGCCTGAAGGACTAGTAGTGCAATGATACACATAAAAATTCGATCAACTTCTGGGACCTGTCGTAAAATTCTTTTTGCTTGGTGAGTTTTTCTTTTCATATGTAAATACACATTTTCATCGTTTTTATAATTTTAACATGTTTTTCGTCGATGTTACAACACTGTTTGTAAACATTTTTTTTGTTCAATAAAGTTTATACGCACACTCATCCAAACTGCAAACCGGAGATTTTTATCTCTAAACTCAGGAGTGTGTCGTAGTGTAAATAAAATCTCGAAGTAGATTTTGAAACTAAAAATCTGAACGAAAGCCTCAAAAATAAATATATTTTTACAAAATTTTCAGTTATGCGCCTTTGTGAATTCATCATCTGTTATTGATTAATTGTTATTAAATTAACTAATTATTTAACTTTTACTAATCAAAACTAGGGACGCAAATATGTGATAATTTATTGTTTGAATTATCCTGAAACTATACAAAAAAACTGAAGTACAATTTTGAATATTATTTAACCTCAATCCATTATGCTAAGATAATTATTCTAAATAAATATCATAATTTTTAAAAATTCCTCTGATTTCTCCAATATTGTCTTATGATAGACCTTTGAGGCAGCACTTCTGGAAGTTCTTACTTATCCGAACCTTTAATTGAATAATTAACTTATTGAATAATATAACATTTTAAATCACTTTCCAGTTATGTTAAAAATATGCATGCTATGATACTCATTTTGATTTCAACTATTGATCCATTTTAATTAATTTTTGGAATTTAACTGATAGTTTTATGTTCTAAGAAAGTCAAAAATTATTTAATTCCTTTCCAATCATACGAGAAACTACTGCACTCTTTGAAGTATTCTCTTATCGCGGCCATTATAGTTAAATGCACCGTTAACATTTGGTTAGTACAATAATATGCGTATTTCACATCTCATAGAGCATGATTTATATTCAAAACGAAATAAGGTATCATTATCCTAGTGGCAAATTAATAGGCTTGAGGTCGATGCAAAATATGCTTGAGACTCGTTCCGAACACGGAACATCTATGTATCTCATCTATCACCCATTAAATCTTTTGTATTGTGTCAAACACTCTTAACCATTTGGTTATTCAATTTTATCTACCATTTAATTAATGACATTTTCTGCTTTTACTTTCTCGTATACGAAGTATACAAAGAGAAAGGATTGTAATCGTCAAAACATTCGAACTCGAGACTCAACCTTTCTGACATCCCTGAGTCCGAAAAATACAATTTTGGAATTATGTTTGTCTGTGTGTCTGTCAACGCGATAACTCAAAAACTGTTTAAGCTACATGGATGAAATTTGATATGTGGTCTTTACATATAATTTTTAAGTTTCTATCAAATTTTGGAGAAAATACGTCCACGGTCTGTCTGTATGTATGTCCGTGTTAATGTGAACGCGTTAACTCTCAAACTTAAATAGCTAGGAGGATAAAATTTGGTACACATTTTTATAAACAGGAATGTAGGTTTCTATCAAGTTTCAAACCAAATCCGTCAAAGGGTTGACTGTATGTCTTTCTCTATAATCGCATACTTTTGAATGCAATAACTTCTTTAAGAAATTGTTTTGATAAATGAAATTTGGTATGTGGCCCCCTTACCTGAAAGGTAGATTTGTGTTCAAATTTTGTGTCAATCGGTTAAAGAAACCACTTTCAAATTGCTAATTTCGTTTCCTTCATCTTACACCCAGCCCTATTGGTAATCACTCTGGCTTCTAATTCCACTTCCGCTTTGAACGACCTTCGGAAATCGTGGTATGACTTTCCGCTTATTTTTTCCCACTGTGTTTGAGGTTCTTGTTCGTTTTAATGCCTTTTAGCTTATTTTTTTCTCTACCTGTGTTAGGAGTATACGAGAAATTTTAGTGGAGACCACTCCCGCTGGTTAGAATTTATTGTCATTGAGATTCAATAAAAAGACTCGAAAATACTTGTGAAGATTTTTGTATTCTATATAACATAAGTATCTAATTATAGCGTCTACAAATTAGTTAATTTTAGTTGTAAATTGAGAAAAAAAAATTGTACTCTTACCCATGCCCGGGGTAAACAGCTAAGTTGTTAAATTATGCAATTGTGAATTTTTTTAACTATAGTCCTCGTATAGCCTCAAAATATTAAGCAAATTTGATGTATTATGTAAAAACACTGCTATTATAGAAAATTAATCAAAATAATTACATTTTAGAAATAAGATAGCAAGATTTATTTCTCTTTCTAGCACAGTATGTCTACAATACCGCAACGAAATTTTCACGATATTGAGAATCATTCAAAACATTGAACAACATCATAGAAATTTAGTGCAATATCTTGTCCCTGTAGGGTTATGCGATTCATTCCACAAACTTCTCAGCTTAACTAGTTTTTCAAATTATTATAACGTTCTTATCTGGAAAAAATGTAAAAATTAAATTAAGATCTGGTTATACATGGTTTCAAAGCTTGAAATTTCTAGATGCAATCAACATCCTTCAATTCAAAAGGAAACTTTTATTCTAAAGTTTCAAAGTTCCGCAACGCGTAATGCGGAAAGAGAAATGTTACTTGATTTTATAAAGTTTTCAGTATAAATTACCTTTGACATATTTCGTCATCCAAACAATTAAATAATACAGGACGGTCATAAATTATTGGACTCCTTTCAAAAATTAATAAAAAAAGTAATAACGTTACAACTACTTTATTTTTTTAAACGAGAGCGCATTTTAAAAAGTGTTTTTTCAGACAGATAACGCGCCTTTACAGCGGTACAGGTGGTCGCAAGGCATTTGAATTCTCCAATTTTAGAAAAGTATTATCTATAAAATTATTAAAGTATAACAAAACATGAATTTGTAGGGAATTTTACGCTCTTTAATTTCTTAAATCATTTGTAATTCGAAAACTGAATAGTTTTGAGATATTCCAGAAACACTAAGAAAGGAAACCAGAAAACATGCATCGGCTTCTACTGATAGATAGCCATTGCGTATGGAAATCTCTCGCTGTGGCAAATTTAGAACGCCATAATAGTACGCCACCTTTCTGAAAAAAAATTTATTTTCTCTCCCATTTTAAAAAAACGCAGTCGTAACATTATTAGTTTCTTTTATTAATTTTTGAAATGGGTCCAATAATTTATTACCACCCTTTATAGTAATGAAAGATATCCTAAGAATGATAATAAATAAACAAATGGATAAAAGTTGAGATCAGAAGTACTTACTTTGAAAGACCAGTGTAACACGTGTACTCGTTATTTCATACCTTTCTTTCCCTAAGCGACTGTTCCCACATTTCATGTCGTAAAGTTAATTTAAAGAATTCAGCGACGAAATGACTTTGATGGGACGTCGACAGAAGCCTCTACTGCAGCAGTGACGTGAAAAAAGGATTTTATAGCCCATAAGAAAACCGAGACACGAACTTTCGGTGGAGGGAAAAAAAAGGGGGAAAGAAGTGCTTCTTCCACTTCAAGTGCTGGGCTGAGGATGGGAGCAAACGCTTTACCAAAGAAGCGTTTTATGAAGCTTTATTCACATTACCATGGAGAATATCGAGGAAATGTCTCAAAGTGATCAAAATACGGATTTCTTGAATAACAGCAGAGCCCATCACAAAAGATTAGGATAAAGGTTAGGTTATTAGGTAGAGGAAACTTAAGTTTCCTAGAGATTTTCTGATTATACTGTCTAGTATCTCATTAATAAGATTCTTTCGAAAGAAGAATAATTATCTTTGCTAACAGACTAAAATAACTGTTTAATTGAAGGGAATGCAGTCTTTGTTAATTACAAATACGACGTGCATGGCTTCAGTCACCTTAAATGTGATATAATTAAGGATTTATCCATTCTGTCGCTCTTCCCATGCATTATGGAAGAGGACGTTGAAGTTGCAGGTGTTGCACTTATTTAGATCAAGTGAGTTAATTTAAACAACTTCCCTTCGTGTTTCTTTGATTTTATAAAAATTAGGAAAAACATCTAAGAATTCCTGATTATGAATGTAAGATTTTTCTTCGGCTTGTGTATTTGAAATTAAATTGCATCGTAATGAAATAAGGAAGTCAAATTAAGTTTTGAAGATATTTTTCTGTGAAATTTGCTATTTTGGTTTTTATTCGCATGTTAATCTTGTGATTCCATATTTCACGATCTAAAAAAGCAGATACCTTAATTTTGAAATTCTACGGCTTTATGCGCAAGTGTGATGTTACAAAACTGATGACAATTTTTGTTTTCTATTCGGAATTTTCTTCGAGGTTAATGAAAGAATTTATTTTCTTCTTAGGCAGCTCTTTATTTACATAAAATTCGTATATAATATGGTATGAAATAAGAATTTTAATGTGAATAAATAAGACAAAAACGGATTTAAAGTACGGAGTTTTTCAGTCACTTAAAGGTACGAAATTTTGTCTCAAAATTTTTTTGATAAAGAATTTACAAAAATAATTTATATCAGGTGTACAAGTAAAAAAATATATTATAACTAAAAGAGCTGAAAATCTAAACGGAGAAATGATAACTGTCTTATTTTGATACTAAATTCTAAAATTTCTTTAAAAAAATTCAAAATTTAAAAGTTTAGTTAGTATGGGGAATGTGGGGACATTGATACACTTTTTTTTGGAAAGCAAAAAAAAAAAAATGATTTTACCAACGGAAATAATTAGAACTAATACACTATATTTATACATTTGTTAATCTAATATGGATTTCAGTTGAGTTTTTGTCATAAATGACATAATAAAATACTTATTACACATATTTTTCCTAAAAATGGATTTCAATCAATCTGCCCCATTCTAGGGGTACATTGATACACACGAAAATATCAAAAATAATGATAATTAATAGGTGTGGGATTAAAGAAAAATTTGTCTTATCAATAAACTTTTTATTCAAAATAAAGAATTAAAAGTTTAACAATGTAAAAAGATTTGTTTTAATAAAAATGAAATATTTTTAATGAGACTGGAAAAATGAAACAAGAATGTCTCAGAAAATAATTTATCTCTACAAATAATAAAGCAGAATGTGTGCGTGTGTGTGTATAAATACTTTTGAGGGAGGGAATGTGTGTCTCAGAGCCGTTAATGGAAATTTTAATTAATTAAAAATTAAGAGAAATTTTCAGGTTCTTCCTTGATGACTTCCGAAAATTATATAGCATAAAAATAATTTCCACACCATCTGAAAATGCATAAAATTATCTTTTTGATGATATTAATTAAATTGCCATACAATTTTTTTTCTCCAACTTTAATAAATTTGCAAAAAACATTTAAACCTTATTTACGGCAATACTTTTCATTCTTGAAATGAAATTAAAATTGTTTTCATTGTTTAAACAAATAATTAATTGCGTGTTTCTCTTAGATAGTTTATTTTCACATTGTTTTCCATTTCTGAAGACGATGTTGCGAACTAGTTGCTGTTAAGGCGTATTTATACACACAGATGATGCGTATCAATGTACCCCTGAGTCAATTGTATCAATCTTCTCCAAGAGTGTTAAAACAAGTGTTCACGCAAGATCAGCGCTAAAAACCCCAAAATTTAATATAGTTTTAAAAAATAAATGTTTTTCCTACTTTTGGAGTAGAGTTTCTGGCAGAAAAATGTAACTAGTTAAAGAAATGACATAGCAAGTACTTAGAGTAAAATTTATTTAGGCGAGAAGATTAGCGGTTTGATTTATTTACAAATTAAATTTTGATTGAACATGGTCGAAAAATATAATCTGTGAGAAGAGTTACAGCATATGTATGAGGCATATGTATGAGGGGATGTGAACATCTTGTGCCATACCAATCATCAAAATTTATGAAGTGTATCAATGCTCCCTAGTATCAACTCCCCCTAATTATTTTGTATAAATTCTAAATTAAACAAACGCTCTCATGTGTCGAACGAGGACCACTATGATTGCAAAATGTGATTCTTGTAGTTCATTTGTCTGGATTATTTGGAGTTCTATTAGAAAAAATAATATTCACAAACGAGTGGGCTTCTCTAAAAGAATATATGTTTCCATAAAAACATTTAAGAAGCAAAAATAGAACATATTATTGCACAAACCCTTCACAGTTATCAAGAATTATCAGAAATAAACAAAATGGTATAAAACAGGAAATTCCAAAATCTCTCGCAGATTCAAAAATTAAGAGCTGATTAATTCTTGGGAACATGGTCATTCAGAAAAACAATTAAGATAGATTTACAAATCTCAGCCAAGAAAAGGCAATCTGTCAAATGCCTTTTTAATTATTCACCAGTCAGACGAGGGAAATTTTGCAATATCCCTTCTTTCAATATCATTAATTTTTTTACATTAAATTTATAAGCGTTTAAAGACAATATGGGACTGAAATTTCTAAATTTTTCTTTACTATCAAAATTGGCAACAGAAGTCACCAAAACGTTATTGTCAAATGATTGCCAACAATTCATTCAGAATTAAGCTTTGACAAATAATAAAATTACATCTCAAACTAACCGTAGAATCATAAAGAAGTCGTAAAGTTACAGCTAAATTAAAACTGAAGTGAGCATTTATATTTGAAATGTAAAGCAATTAATATTCAGCTTCTTGAAACCTTATTAAAATTAATCATTCTACATGCTAATGGATTTAAATTTATCGAAGACAAATTAGTCGATTTTAAACGTTGTTAAAGACTTAATTATACAAAACGTTCTCAGAAAAAATTATGAATTTGAAGAAAAGAGCTTCATTACATATTCATATTTTGTTATCATGCACATTAAATATTTATGTAGAAACATTGATTTAGTTTCTATTAAATTTTATATTAACAATGCCTCAGCTGAAAGAAAATTCTATTTTAGAACTCAGAAAACCTTGTTTATCGACTGAATGAATTTCATATTCGGAAAATACTTAATGGAAACCAATTTCAATTTAATAATTATTTATAACAAAAATATAAATAATATGAAATATACTGAAATTAACTGTCTAGAAATAAGTTAGCAAGTTTCTATAATCTTTGAATTAAATATCATTTATCGTCATATTTTAAAAAATGGAAATATATTTTCTTGAATTATATATCGTTATCTTTTTTGAAAATATATAGTTACTGATTACTAAACAAATGAAAAAATGCCAAATGCATTTCCATTTTAATTAAGGAATTATTTATAACACAAAAGCAAAAACTATTATATCTATTGAAAGAAGCAAAATAGAATTAAGTTAGAAGGATATTAAATTATCCGTCTGGAAAGTTGTTATTAAGTGTGTACTTTCATGAAAATGTATGAATGTATAATTAATTCAATGGAAGAAATGCTCGTCATATTTTTAAAAATTGGAAATATAATTAATTGAATTATATATAACTTTTCTATTTCGAAAATACTTAGTGCCTGAATACTTATACAAAATGATATTACACAGATTAAAAATTGCAATATTAGATTGTCTGTTTAATCTGTATATGTCTATTACCTGTCAAATTTCGAATTTCTATTTTTGTATATTTAAAGAGATGAGCTTTCTAAATAACCTTAAACTGCATTTGTGTTTCTTTTTTCTTTTTAAAGGTCTCCTATTTTTGCACGTGGAAATAAATGATGAATATTAACACTTTAATCGCCATGCGAATAAAATACGATTCATAAGGCGAACAAATACGATTCATATCTACTTCTAATCAGATGACTCCCCCTCTACTGTAGCAAAGAAGTAGCAGAGAAGTCATCAAATTAGATAAATGGTTCGAATTTCAGACGCGAGTCGTGGAGATTAACGTGCTAAATTTTCATAAATTTACTTCATTATCACCCCTAGTAGCACAACGATATTGTACAATATTGTACGATATTGAACAATATTCGCAATATTGGATAATATTTGCAATATCATATAATATCGAACAATATTGTACAGTATCGATATTATATGATATTGCGAATATTATCCAATATTGCGAATATTATTCAATATTGTACAATATCGGACAACATGTTGGGCTTCCTCGGACAAGGGAACAACTAGCTTCCAAGTTATACCATTTGGTAAAAAAAGAAAAAAATATGTAATAAATTAGTAATTGAAACACAGGTTACAGGAAACTATATATATCTTTATAGTATAAAGCATCTTATGCTTTTAATGATGATTATTTTTCACTTTTTACTTTAAAATAAATAACAATATATATTATGGATTTTCTGAAACTGGAGTAAAATCTTTTTTAAACAAAATGCAATTTGGAATAAATAATAAATCAAAATACAGTTCTATAAGAGTACGTATGATTTTCCCATCATACAAATTATTTACAATCTTAAAGCAAACTCATGTTTTTCTTTTAATCTTCAAATGTTGGAGTTTCCCCAATGCACAAAATGGAACTGAACTGTAAGAAAATTCAGAAATCTGTTTTGAAATTTTCTCAATTCTTGTCATATTTGAAGAATTTCTCTGAACAGCTTTCTTGTCTTCTCAAATGAAACCGTTTTTGTCATATTGCTATAATATTCTCTCTTGCTTTCGAAATACTAGAGATTAGTAATGAATTTTCCCAATGTTTGTAAATAACGATTTTATTTTATTTTCTGATATGATCATCTGGGAACCCGCATTGAATCTGATGAAAAGAATACAAAGGAATTTCAAACATTTGCAGTTCTCGAGTAAATGGAACAATTGCATTGTTAAGAGAAAACAAAAGAGGCATAATATCAGCTCTCTCGAACAGAATACAAGCTCATGCAATTTTTTTCATGAAATTAAAGTCGTTGAACTATGAAGTTTTGCTTAAATCAGTCAATTCTTTGAAATTAACAATGTCGTAGACAGACTTCAGCTTCTGTGATTTATTTTTCTGTTTACATAATTTAAAAAGGAACAGATTATTCTATTTTTTCATAAATTAAAAGAAGCGGAATTCTTCTGTGATCTACTTAACTTACTTTGTATTGAAAATACAGAATTAGAAATTCCAAGATAAACTTTTCTTCCTCACAAAATCCTCAGAATAATTAAGATCCCCACGACACAAAATCCAGCCAAATGAAACGATTGATGTTTGATAATAAGATAAGATATAGAACAATAAGATAAGATATAGTATAATAAGATAAGATAGAACCTGTAATAGATAGACCTGAACATGATGTAGGATAGTAGGTAAACTTGATAGGAGAGTAGATGGGCCTGGCCATATAGGAAAATGTAGGATTAAAGAGGACTGATGTAGGTTAGTAGAGGATAATAGAACTGATGTAGGTTAGTAGAGGATAGTAGGACTGATATAGGTAAGTTGAAAATAACATGGCTAATAAAGGGATAGTACGACTGATGTAGGTTAGTAGAGGATAGTAAGACTGATATAGGTTAGTAGAGAATAGTAGGACTAATGTAGTTTAGTAGAAAAAAGTAGGACTAATAAAGGGATAGTAGGACTGATGTAGGAGAGTAGACAGACTAAACTATGATGTTGGATGACCATAATATGATAGGCCTGATAAGACTGATAAAATTACTCCAAATTCATCTTACTTGTCTACTTCACGGTTGTGGAAGGATATGAGTACACATATGAGATGATTTTCATCAGACTGTACATATTGTGTAGCGAAATATCATTTAATTACACAAATTAGCATTCCAACCTGCACCCAAATCTGTACTAAATTAAACCAAACAGTTGAAGGAAATCAGGTAATTTTTTTTATGATAAGAGAAATCAAGTAATTTCAAGTTTTTCCAAAAATTAATTTCAGTTGATATTAAAACTGAAAACTTAAATAAATGTAATAAAATGTAACTTTTCTGAAAGAACCTCAGTTTCCATATTATTCTTTTTGCTCAAATCAAGTCATCTTTATATGAAAATGGCAGTGCAAGCAAACCAAACGAAGTTTAATCAAATTAAACTTCTTAAAAGAGCATATGAAACTAATTAAGTGTTATTGATCTTCTCTACTGATAATCTCACTCCGTTATAGAAAGTGTATAACTGTCTAATCAAAACGATTCTTTGTCCTGACTAGAGTCATCCATTGGAATCAAAATAAAAGAACAAAAACAACCGAAAAATTGCAAACTAACTAATACTTTAAATCTCACTGGAGCTGTAATTCGAATTCAATGAGCGAGAAGCTTTCGTTTGAAGCTCAAACGAACAATTCATGCTTCTTGTAACACCGAAACGAATCCATGAATTTTCGGATTGAGGGGGGAAGGATGTGGTAGAAAAAAGATCAATAATTTAAAAACACCGAAAATTGGTTGACAGAAAAACATGACAGTTGTCTTTTGTTCTCACTTTAAAAATTCTCTAAAAAATTGTGTTTCATTTTATATTTTACAAGTTTTACTTTTGCAGGTGAAGAGCAAAATGTAGAGATCAGCGTAAAAAAAATTGATATACATGGGCTGATATCATGAATTACCGCACCAAGTAATACCATGGCCAGTGGTGCCTCTGCATTGAGTATTTGAATGAACAAGGAATAGAGAAAAGCACATATATATATATATCTTAAAATATACATTATTAATTTATTTATTAATCCACTGAGAATCTTACTTCGTTGCAGGTAGTTAGTTTCCAACCGTGTAATCAAAACAATTCTTTGTCCCGATTTGAGTCATCCACTGGAATCGGAACAAAACGAACAACAGAAAAGTTGCAAACTAACTAATACTTTAATCCTCATTGGGGCTATATTCGGATTCAAAGGAGCGCGAAGCTTTCAGTTGAAGCTCAAAAGAACAATTTATACTCGCTAGAACGCCGAAACAAATCCCTGAATTTCCGGATTAATTTGAGAAGATTTAGTCATGCGCTTCGTGACGGCTGCCATTTTTACATCGTTTCACTTGAAAAGTTTGCATAGAATTCGACACAACAGTGCGAGAAACGATGGTATTGAGAGCTGAATACAAAATATTGCTTAAGTTTCTCATCCTGAATATGCGTGTAAACAAAGTATATATTCTATTGTTATTCCATGTAACGTGTTCACAAACAGTTATTTTGAAATAAGATGTATTTGTTGTATTTATCGCTTGACTGGGAGCGCTGAAAAGAGCTTAAGAACTTCTCATAGTCTGTATCTATCTTTTAAAGATAAACTAAATTCATTTCCTCTGCATTTTTGTTTTAAAAACAGAATGTGAATGGACAAATACATTCATAGTAGAGTATGTATGCCTATCTTAATACATATTTTAGCATGCGAGATATACATATAAATGTTTAAATTATAAACTTTCTATTTCTATTAAATTAAACACTTAATTTAATTGCATTGTAAGTTGTATTTCTTGTTCAAAACAGAGATAGCAAAAATATTCTCTTGAAATATTTAAAGATATTTAACGTTTCATTTTTGCATTTAAAGCCTTCGAATAATAAAAGTAGAGAGCATGTATAGTACAACATAACTCAAATATAGTAAACCACTAAAGGGATGTTTGTAAAATGCCATTTTTGTACTTTAGCCACATGAAAATTTACAGCAAAAATTGGAATGAATTAAAAACGAAATATTTTCCTATCCAGCCTGTTGAAATCGACATGGTGGGCTGACTATGTCTATATATTGAAAATAATTCAGACATATTCTTACACAAAAAGCATTCCAAAATTTAAGAAAATTTAAACTCTATCTCTAATACTAATAAAGATGAATGTCTGTCTGTTGGCTGTGTGCAGAATAGACCGTTGCACCTAGAGACCAAATTTGGTACAGGTATACTTTGGAGGGTGGGAATGTGCACCTCGGAGCCCTTTTCATCAAATATTTATTCAAATTTTAATTATTTAAAAATTGAGCAAATTTTGACCGTTTTCAGCCATGTTTTCGTAAATAACTTCGAAAAGAACTATGTTACAAAAATGATTTTTATACCACTTTAAAGTGCAAACAGTTATCTTCAACAGATATTAGTATGAGTACTGTGCAATAATTACTTTTAATGGTACAAGTATTCAAATTGTCATTAACTCCGGTCAAGGTTGCTCAAGGATACCGTTTGTCTTTTCGACCAAAGGTAGGAAGGAAGGGCGGGAGCAAACAGGTCTTCTATCTGAGCCCGGCTAGAAAGTGAATTCGGTTGCCTCAGAGCCCAGAGTAGAGGGGGGTACACCCGCTAAACGGTCTTTTGTAAACAATGAAAGGGTCATTTGTGGTTAGAAGAAAAGGATTTAAAAAGCTCATCTCGTAATCAATAGGAAAATAATGGTTGAAGCAACAGGAATGATTTTCTGAATTAAGTATAAAACCCTTTAATGATAAAGAAAAAGGTGATATTTTAAATTCATTACAATTGATTAATTTCCGCCATTTTTTGTACCATTCTTACGTAATGCAGAAAAAATTATCCAAATATAATTACTTCCTAAATGTATTACACAAAATAACTGACTAAAATGTTGACATAAAATGTAGATCAATACTTTTTACAGTCATCAGTAATGTAGTTTGAAATACGATTAAGTGAGCTGTTTTGTTTATAAGGAATAAGAAAGTAAAGTCGGATTCGAAGAGAACGCGGGTTAAAAGTCTATCGCAATTCAAAGTTAAAAATTACTGTGTTAAGGGAACCAGGAATATAAAATTACGCATAAGGAGATTCATCTGAAATTATATTTCCGACGAACAAGCTGGTCGCCGAAGACGGCTAGTAAAAAATAAAGTAGCAATCGAAGAAATATATGTTTTAGACATGGATTTAAAATAATTGTTTGAAGTTTTGATAAGTTTCTTGAATTGAATCTTTTTAAACAAACAGTGATCCTTGTTTTAGTTCTCAAAATTCTACAGGCGATTTCGTTTCATCATAACTGGCTTCTCCATTCACACTTTGTTTTCAAGCAAAATTATATGGAAATATATTTGTTATTTTACTATAAAACATTATAATTTCAGCTGCTTTCTAAAGTTTCTTAAATGTATTTGTTTCATTTTTCTTCTAAATATATCAAAATATTACGTTTGAAGTATAAAACAAATTTATATTCAAGGAGTAAAGATATTTCTTTTACAGTTATAGCACTTCCTCGCCAATTAGAAATATCTCTCAAGTTTCATTTCTAACCTTTCATGCAATTTAAAAATGAATTATTAACTAAGATTAGCATTAAATTTAATAAAAACTGACATTATATGTTTACATAGTTTTAGAAAATATAGTTGTTGCATCGTTTTATATTATATTAAAAAAATCCCAAATACATCAGAGAAAATATTCCAAATAAAATTGAAAATAATTGCACAAACTAAAATAATGTTATGATAATTCTAAACGTACCTTAATTCATATTTTAGAAAAAGGGCTTTGGAACATTCTTCTGGATTCAATTAATATTTCTTATTATTATGCGAACATGAATTATTATTGAGAACTTGAAAGATCACAAAGGAGAAAGATCTTGAATTAAAATTGATCCAAATTCTTTATCCGAATTCCTGTGTTCTGAAAAAAGATAATTTCTATGGACTAATGTGATTCACTTTCATTCTGGTAATTGATAAGCATAATATGTCTTACAAAAATAAAGTAAAAAGCATTCCACTGTTACCATAACAAAAGCTGCTGAAACAGAAAATGCCTAAATTCGTCAAAAATGTGGTTTTGTAGCTTATAATAGACACGTTTTATATTCATTTCCCCTTCTAAAATATATTAATAGTTTTTAGTAAGTTAAATATGATTAAAAAATGTTTTTATTATGTGATAGAAGCAAAGATTAAAAAATGAGTTGTAATAGCATTAAATACCTGGAAAAAGCCACATCATTTTTAGTTTTATGATATTTAAACTAAGCTTTCTTTTTTTTAATTATACCTGAAAATTGGTGAAAAAAATTAAAATTTGCTTATCTTACATTCCAACTTATTCAAGGTGAGTCAGAATCTCACAAAAATATCCCTTACGATATAGGTTTTGCTATTCCTCGTTGAGTCGTGCAAGCAATATTGGAAATCAGATTTTATTTTCTATTTATATCAATCACATACTAATATTATTTTACTTTTTGTATCCACCTGGTATTATATCCGATACTGAATACCTAACCTACCATGCATTTCAACTACAATAGTAATGGAAGTTTAAAGAAATATCTATTTTAAAAACTTCATTAAACAATTAAAATAATAAATATTACACATTTCATTTAAGGAAATTTGCTGAGAAAATTCTACTTAAAAACTTTCTAAATTAATGTTTGGCGAAACAAACATAAGCATCAGAAACCGAATAACAATGAAACTTTCCCCACCTTCTAGAAATCTGAAGTAGAGTCGTGTATTCAACTCAATGGCTATGAAAAATGTTTTCTTTTTTCAGAACCGCTGCTATCTTCCAACCGCTGAGGAGTATCTTAATAACAAGGCATATTTTAAATGATCCTTTGCATAAAACTGCATTTGAACACATTTTCACATTTAAAAGAAGTTCAGATTGTTGAATACATATTTTATTTCAGCAATTATCAATATCGTTAGATTTTAATAATTTGTTACTTGCACGACCTTCTTCTAAACCAGGATGTTCTGATATTTCATCATACATCAAATTGATTTTTATGTAATTATATTTAATTTGAAGCGTTTCATGTTAGTAAAGGTGGAATTTCGTAACCGTTTTTTTAACTCGCTTCCTGAAGTGCTGAGATTTCCGCATTTCCTATTAAGGTGACCAACATTTTTGCAATGAAAAAGAGAATACAAATAAATTGAAGGAAAAAATATCGAAAATAAAATAAATATTATATTCATTGCAACAAGATTACAAATACACCATAATACGATAAATGTATAATATCGGGTTGAGTAAGAAGTTTTCTCCAAGGGGAGATACCTCCGCGCCAACAGCTGTCATTTCTGTGGTAGTTAGCCTTCCCACAAACTCGTTTTTGCATTCGAAATCTGAAAATCAGAATTACACGACTGTGTAATTTGTTTGTTAAAAATTTATTATCTTGTGCGTCAAAAAAGTGTTTAAAAAGGAGCTATCACGTCAACAGATCAGAACAATTATCTACTATGAGTTCCGTAACAAACTCAGTGCGACTGAATGCCACCAAAAAATGTGTGAAAGTTTCGGCATCAATACTATTTCTTATGATACAGTCAAAGTTTGATTTCGGAAGTTTAAAGCTAGAAATTTCGACAATAAAGATGAACCATGTTCTGGCCGTCCTATTAAAGTTGATTGTGAGCAGTTAACGCAAATCATTGATCAAGACAGAAATGTTTCAACACGAACTATTGCGTTAGAGTTTGATGTTTGACGAAAAAACAATAGTTAACGCTCTGAAACGCATAAATCTAATGTTTAAATTCAACCCCTGGGTGCCTCACGAATTGACTGCTGATGACAAGCGCAAGAGAAAAGCGAACTTTTTAACTCTGCTCAGAGATCAAAGAAAAGAGAAAATTCTGGACAGAATTGTGACCTGTGATGAAAAATGGGTGTACTACAACAACACAAGCAGTAAAGGAGGGTGGTCAGCACCTGCGGAATCAGCAGGCTCGGTTGCAAGACTAGTCCTAACAAGAAGGTACTTCTCTGTATCTGATGAGATTGTCGCGGAATTATTTACAAAGAATACCTGAAAAGAGGACAGACTAGCAACAGCGCAATATACGGCAACATGCTAATCATGCCATTCGCGAAAAACGAAGAAACGAGTTCAGAAGGAAGGTGGTTCTCTGTCATCAAGATAACGCCCGCCACATGTTAGTACGATGAAAGGCTGGACGCTCTACAAGCTGAAGTGGAATTTGATGTAACATCCACCATACAGTCCAGACATGGCCCCTTAGGATTTCCATCTGATTTCACATCTACAGCTGCATCTTGATGGTGAAATCTTCATTTCAAATGAGGAGGTCATAAATGAGGTTGATCTCTTTCTCGACTAGCGCACGCCACAGTTCTTCGCAGAAGGGATTGACAAGTTGCCATGACGTTGCTGGACGATTGTAGATTTGATAGGAGATTACTATTTTCATTAGCGTTGCTGTTTTCGTATGTATTTATCATTTTAAAATAAAAAAATTGTCGGAAAACATTTTACTCAACCCGATGAAAACATAGGAGAACGCTTTCCGAGGAAGGATAGAACTTATAAATAAGGACTGACTTCCCTAAAGGAGTCAGTCCTTACCTTCACTTATACTTATTAGTCACCTCCATAAGTATAAGCGTGTGATCAAAAAAATACTGAATGATTTCAATGTTTTCAGATCTAATTATAAATATATCGATTACATAAATTTTGTTTCCGTCGATGCGGTTCAATCTGAGAGTAAATTCGAGAAGATATTGATTACAAGACTCCATAATATTTATAATAATGAATCACAAATTAGCGACTAAACAATAGAAAAAATTAAAAATATATCTTTAGGGCATTATTAAAACTGTATTTTAAAAATCCATTCTAATAATTTTATTAAAAAATTTTCATTGCTTTCAACATTGCATATCCAGAAAAGTCATTTTTCACCATGGTAAGTATAACATAGCTTCCCATCTTTCAGCTGTATCCGGATCAGTGGATTTACTTTCTGAAGACGGAAGAGGAAAGTTAAAGAAAATAAATTTTTAATGACAGTGACTCTTAAGATTGTATGTAAACACAATCTGTGTATGTATACAGGAGATTTACCGTGGCTATCTCCAGCATTGGCTATAAGCATTGGGCGGGATGTTATCTCTCTTTTATGCATACGAAAATGTGGGATGCTGTATCAACATCACATAATGGGATTCCTTGTGTGTGTTTGGCTTTTGCTCTCTCTCCTTTCCTTCACTTCGCTCTCGCCCCACCTTCAGGCGCCTTCTATTAATCTCAGGTTCCCATTTCAGAGGGTGTTTCGTGTGTGAGGCGAAACTTGGAGCGTTATTAAATGCACGAATATATACGATTGACGTTCCAGAAGTAAATTTCGTCAAGCTTCCTCACAAGGGAGCTTTATTACAGTCCGAAACATACAATGACATAACAAAATACAAACTTTAGCTATTTTCCATGTATTCGTCACCGACTTTGATACTTTTTTCGTACCATGAAATCAAATTCAAGTAACTATTCTGGTAAAAATCAGTGCCCAGCGAGCAAAAGAAGTTCTTCACAACCATCCGCACCTCTTCATTGCTTTGAAAATGACCTCCTGATAGTGCTGACTTCAATGCAGAAAAGGTAAAAGTCTGATGGGGAATATCGGCGCTGTAGGTCGGATGATCCAAACTCTCCCATCCCAGATTAATGTTTTTAATATTTATTATTTAAAATTGTACAAGCTGATAATAAGAAGGATAATGGTCAATAAAAATCCCTGGAGGAGGAAGCAGATTGTAAATAAAACATTTGTATAAATTTGGATCTAAAATGCGAATATTTTTTCAAACAGCTGATAAAGGTGTTGCTGACATCTGATCATTGTTTTCATAAAAGCGTGGCACATTTCGCTTTATCTCTTTTATTTGCAAGAAATTTACTTAAAGTAATATATGTCAAATATAAATAAAGCTTTTTTTATTGACTATATTTGGGACAATACTAAATTGATAAAAATATATATACTGACACATATACATATTTTTATTGCGGATAAATTATATGTTGATAATCTCATTAAAATTATACGAACTAAATAAGAGCAGAATTTAAGTAAATAATCTTCTGGATAACTTCTTTTATTAGATCTAATTTCTGCTCTCTATTTACTGTCACTATTCAGGAAATGGAAGAAACATTTTATTCTCATACGTCTTCCCTTATGTTTTTTCTCCTTCTTTTTCATTCTACGTGTATACTCGATTTGTGCCTACAGGAAGCAGACATAAATAAGACGTGCGAAATGTGAAATTTCTCATTTCTTTCCCTCTGCTCATTCGTCTTGCCCCAGGAATCTTCGGGAGAAGGCAGGAAAGGGCAAGGAGAGTTGGCAACACCGAAGAAGGTGAAATATGGTGTAAATGGAAATTTAACGCAATTTAAATGGCCTCCCGTGGCAGCTGATGGCTTGTGGATTCCTTGATTTACTGCTGTTGCTTTACCAGGAGTGTCATTGTAGAGCAAGAGAGATATTGCTGCAGAAAAAAAATTGCACTAAAAAATCAAGAGTGTTTACCCTGATTTTCCTGCATACTTCCACAATATGCAGGTTTTGGGTTTGGCTTCATATTATAACTAAAAGAATCGAGTTTACATTTTGAGACTACATCATTTCCTGTTGATCAATGTTGTCAAAAATTTGATGCATGTGCAATTTTGGTCTAAAGACCACAGTTCCTCGTTTAAATCATTCCATTTTTGAGTTATCTGGTGGTTTCATATACTCGAGTTTACAGACAGTCTGTAGTTTAACAGAACGTATTATAACTAAAAGAATCGAGTTTACATTTTGAGACTCTATCTTTTCCTGTTGATCAATGTTGTCAAAAATTTGATGCATGTGCAATTTTAGTCCAAAGACCACAGTTTCTCGTCTAAATTATTCAATTTTTGAGTTGTCAGGTGGTTTCATATACTCGAGTTTAAAGACATTCTGTCATTTAACAGTATTAATCAAAAATTTGATACAGGTGGTACAATTTGATACATTTTGATGTAAATACAACAAGTCAAATTTCATTCTTGGAGCTCGCTGGTTTAACAAGCTGATTTCGTTCAAAATTATATTCATATATCCAATTTTGAAGGAAGGACTTCATGAAAACTTCCTCAATCTAGTTTGCTCCGATGTTTAGTTGTTCACATAAATGGATACACAAATGCATAGTGTAGTTTAGTTTAATTTGGCTATATTAATGTTGCTTGCTGATTTGGGAAGGACCACATAATTTTGAACCGCTGTCAGATGATAAGGATGACACCTGAGCTGGCACATAACCTTCCAAACTTCCACACAAATCCACAGATAAAATTCAAAAATGTAATTTATTCTTTTATATGAACTCAGGGAAGCTTGGAGATACAACAACATCTCGAGGTCAAACATTTTGGTGATTGCCATATTTTCTATTTGTATGATTTGTAAATGAGAAAATAAAGGTATGCTCGATGTTGCGTTGTTGTGCTCACATTCACAGTCGTATGGATACACAAATGCACAAATAAAATCTCAATATTATTATTTTTTTATATGGCCTCAGGGAAGTTTGGAGATACATCAAACTTTCGAGGACAAACATTTTGGCAATTACCACATTTTCTGCTTGTATGATTTGTAATGAAAAATTAAAAATTAAGAAACATGGAACTACTAAGTAATTTGTTGATTGAAAAAAAAATCGAAAAACATGTAAAGCAAAGATAACTGATAATTTTATTCCACAAAAGTAAATTTTTTTCATTAAGTTGATTATATTTCTATAATTTATTTATCTACATTTTTTTCAAATACATAAATTAGGATTAAGATATCATCATGGAATGTATTAGAGTCGCTTCCAGTTGACATTAAAGAAACTTTTTATCCTTGGTTCATCAAATTAGACTTTTGTTTCTAAAGACATGATAATCTTTAAATAATGATCTTTCGTATTATCGTCCTTGAAGAAATTATCCCTAAGCAGGATAATTAGCGTTTATTGTTGTGATAAAATAATCTTTCGGCAATTTCTAAGCATGTTAAAATCGAAACTTTTGTAACAACATCGGAAATGTTTGTCCGTTAATTGTTAGATTCTGTTCATGAACGATGCATTTACATTCACATACAGTAACTGTGGTTGAAAAGTGATAACATAAATATTTATTCAAAATAAAATATCTCCAAAAGTATACTAAATGGAACCCTTAGATTATTCATTCACTTAAGCGAAAATATACAATTTACACCATAAAAGTTAAAATTAATGGATTTAAAATGTAAAAATGTACTTAAAGATTATCTAAAATTAGCAATGATCATAAACAATCAACATATTAATACAAAGTAAAGTAATTAATATTGCATAACCCAAGAAAATATTGAAAGGAATATCACTAAAACAAGCACTATATAAGAAAACCCAAGTAAAAGAAATTTATCAAACTCTAAAAATTGCGGAAATCCTTCAAGAAATAAAAATACCTATAAAGGCCAATCTCAAAAAGAAATCAACTAAAAATAAGCTACTTAGTTTTAGGACCGTTTTATATACCTAGTCCAATTTTCTGGAACCAGCCTTCCTCTTATCTAACTGCGGATAAATCTGAACGATTTGCTATAATTATATTGTAACTGGATTAGCCAATGTTTTCATCTATCTTACGTACTTCATTGCTTTATAAATTAATTCTTTACAATTTTGGTTAAATCCTTTTAATTTTATTTTATTGTTCTAAATCTGTTCAGCTTTTGTTCTTTTCCAATTTTGATAATGTTCTTTTACACGAAAGATAGATTTATAGAAAAATATAGAATAGTTTTTATATAATACTATCCAATAGATTTTATATAATATACACCATTTGGTAACAAATTACAAACAGTCAGAAAAATTTAACAACAAATATAAAAACACTATCTTTAAGTTCAATGAAAAGTTATTTCCAAACGAACTCTAAAAGTTTAAGAATGTGGGAAATATACCATTAATCTTATTGCTTTCGAACATTTATTTTTGGAGCATAAACTCTTGACTGATAAAATGTAGCAGAAATTTATGAGAATCGAAAAGACTGAAAGCCAGATTTGATGGTTCAGCTAATGATCTTTCATATTATCGTTAACGATAGAGTGGGAAAGATTATTGATTTTTTCCTCCTGTAACTATTTCCTGATCCTTTCTCCACCACCGAAACTGTAGGTCATTTGCGCATCATAGAGAGAGTATATCTCTTTTCATCGCTCTATGCTGACAGAACTGACAAAGCAAAGTATCATGAAGAATTTTATACTTTTATTATATAAATCGACAGTTATCTCTGATTCCAATCGAAAAAAATGAAGCTGAAAGATAAAAATAGAATTAAGTTCATGTCTGAACATTTGGGCTATTATAGTTGTGACAATTTTGTTTTGTATCTTTTGGACAAAGTGTACTTTGAGCGTCAAAATCGCCGTAAACTTTTCTTGCTCCTCTTAATATAAAAAGTCAAAAGGGACCCTTATTTCCGTGCTGTATATTTGCAGAAAAAAATTTAGACTCTGTCAATACACTCATGAATGATGATTTAAGATTTTTAAGAGCTTTATGTAAGCATCTACTTTCAGTTTAAAAAAATTAAGGAATTAAAAGTGAATATCGAATAAAGTAATTTCTTATTAAAAAAAAGAAAAATATGCCCTTTATATCATTAGAGAAAAACTGGAAACCATAGTAATACCACTTTCAATTAAAACTACACAAAAAAAGAACTTAACATTGAAGTTTCGGTAGTGTAGTGTCTTGGCCTATGAGCGACCAAGTGTAAATCAATAATTAAAATGCTTAGGTTGACCTAAGTACTTTATTCACAGCTATTATTTAAATAACAATTTCTTGCATAAGAAATCTGGAATAATTGATTTTATACAAAGTTCGTACATTTGAGTTCAAAGTTCGTTTGACGTTAAAGTTCGATCGAGTCAGAGTTCCTCAGGAGATGAAGATGAAGACCACCGTATTCCGAACGGCTTCGTAAAGAAAAATTGCAGGTCGATAAACATTCAAGGCAGACCTCTAATTTCTCCTATTAGGGTGATAGCATAAGCACCAGACTGCAAGGAGTGCCCGGAAGGGTTCCGAAATTCGACGAACCGAGATTTCAAAAATAATTGCTGATTCTCAGAAAACGTTGCCAAGGTCCGAATCAATTCGGGACTTTTAATCAGAGCTGATCACTTTTTTTCTACGCTGCCGGAGTCTGAAAGACGTTCTAGATTCCCTCCTCGGTTCTTCACCGCTCTCACCTTAATGTCCAACACCCCCGTTTTGGTCGTATCTGAAGGGGGGGGGGAGCTCCGCCTCCCTTTCTTTCCACTGGACAACCGGACTGCCATGCGACCAACGACTAGACGCCTATCTCCCCAATGGTAAATTCCGACCGTGGGATGGTTCCTGGATTTCCTAACCACAAGAGCTATGCAGGTGTCCCATAAAAGTACACTGCTAATCTCCTGATAGCCGAACCATATGCACTGTTTGACAGTTATTTATTCCTGTGCATTGACGTTTTCCTCCGTTTGCAGATGCTACCTTCGCTAATGTAATTTAATGACCACCATGTGTGGCAGGCTTGCAGTTTGCGGGCAAGTGAAAAGTGGTCGACTCTATTTTTGTGGGAAAATGTCCTAGCTGGAAAGGGAAAACATCACAGTAGGGTCTGTAGTTCAGAAAACGTTAAAAACTTTTAATTTTCGTCAGAATTCTTCGATTAATTATCATAAAAAGACCTTACATTATAAGCTGATACATATATTGTGTACTAAAATCAGCATGTAGGTGTGGAATTTTTTTAAAGAATATAACTGTGTATCAGATGCAAAGTATTTGCATAACGTGTTGAATGGAACAAATCGCGCAACATCATCGTAAGATGTTGTAAGCTAAGTTTTATTATTAATACTTAAAAAAATGAAAAAAATATATAAAAATTGGAAATTATAAAAGAATCCCAAATTGTATTTTTCAAATGATTGTCAAGATTTTCCCCAAAATTCACTTTTGTAAGTATCACCACAACCGATCCTCAATTAACATAAAATTTAATTTCGATATATTGAGTTGACAAGCAAAATATGGATAATGCCTAATTTTATACAGACTGCTGACAATGGGTTATTGATATCAATATGAGAGGAAATATTTTAAAAAATACTTCAATAAAGTTTAAGATAATTCCGGAATACATCCAAATCAAATCCATAGTGATTTCATTTATTAGTCAATATTATTTTGTAAAAATACCTGATTATTATAGTGACATTTATATCTTGAAGGAATTTCAATAGAACTAAAACACATAAAAGATGAATTTTTCTTTTAAAAATGAACCTTTAACACAAAGCATTTAAAAAATATTCCGCAAAGATTTGAATTAGCCAATGTTGACACAATATATGTACTTAAGAAATTTGAAAATTATGAATGGCGTTTGACATATTATAATGTGTGCAAAATGAAAGAAAGGTAAATATTATTCCAAGAACGGAAAATCAGTTTAACAAGAAAGAATTCCTTAAAGAAAAACAATTTCGGTACATCCATTAAAAAGCAAATAAGTTTGGCAAATTTACAAGAATGAGCGGCAAACATCAAATTTAGAAGCAGACAGACCATGAAAAACTTTATTTAGCAAGATCCTTCAATGAAAGGACGTTATTTTTACCCTGTGGTCTAGTCAATTCAATATATTATGCCATATTGATCGCGAGGACAAAATAGATTGACTTCCTTCACCACCGAAGTGAAACCGGTTTCCTTTCAGGTTTCTTTAAAAATTTACCAGGAAATAATGAGAGTAAACGCACCAGAAAATAGCATCTGGTCGCAGAAAAGAGCTTGCTGAGGTAATAAAAAATAATGCAGTTTGTTCTCAGTTACAAAAGCCTTGCTTCAAATTAATTTTCGGTGATTCTTGCCCAGATAGATTTTAGACCTACGTACTTTAATATATTAAGGAAATTCGACTTATTAACTAGTAGTGCCAAAATATTTGGAATGACCTCAGCCATTTTTTTAGTTTCTCTTAAAGAAACGCCTTGGATTCATTAATTAGTGTTAAAACATTTCCCATTAATTTTTAGAATTTCCTTAATTATTGGAAAAAACATCTCTAAAATAAAGTTATTTGTAGAAATTATACTGTATGTTCGATTATATCTGGCACAAAGCAGGACATTTTATTAATATTATCGCAATATTATGAATGTAATCGTTCCTAAAATAATGACAAAATAATGACAAGCATACTCAACAACCCCCAACAATTGAGTTTTTAACCTATCCAAGTTTTCAGAGCTCATGCACAAAAGAAAAAAATATATGTGCTGTGCATTTGGCATTCGTGGATAACATTCAATCAAATTTCAAGTTTATAATGCATTTTCAATTCAACGGTTAAATCATACAAAGTGAGTAAAAAAAAAAACGTCGACTGGAGGATGTCTGTGCGGAACGGCCGCTGTAATTGAAGGGCGTAAACTTACTTACCTCGTGCGCGTGCATCGGTCGCTGTGACGTCATCAAAATTCTTCATGATTTTCATCAACTTTTCAACTCGACTGTGACTAAACCGTAATTCCAAATTCTAAAATTCTTTTTGCAATCTTCAATGCACATCTTTCTGTGTTATATAAAACTAAAACCAACTTTCTTTGTTATTTGGTTGCAGATCTATTAACGTTTAACTTTACCACGAAAGGCGTCCTAATTTTTTTCCCTTCCCGACACTCCACCAAACCACTATGGAGGGACGCAAGTTTACGTCAAAATTCATTGTACAAACAGTTAAAAGAGGTAACACGCACAAAACAAGTCAAAATCGCCTTGGATTACGGAAATGCCACCTGGATTAGCTTTAAGATATCGGGAGATGCAGACATAGCAAGCCAATAAAAGGTTAAAACTCTTTTACTTAAACTTTGTATTTGGACTAAATAAACAGCTGTACAGTTTCAAAACGATTGCTCAAAGTTCTCACCATTTACAATTATGCGAACTTTACAGTGGGGACCCATCGACTGGCAAATCCTGAATTTCGCAAACAGTCGTTACGCAGCCGCCACCTATTAAGCAATTTCAGCATTCGTAAGCTGTTGATTTTCTTCCGCATAGCGTCGGAATTTTAAATACCTGGTGCCGAAATACAACTACAATGTGGAGTGAAGCTCCCTCTGGCCTATCAGGTGGGTGGCCCAGGCAAATTTTTGGTTTTATTTTTTCTTTTTGTTTCCAAACTCCCCTAGCAATTTGTACGTTGATATTCTATTTAAATCGAATCAAAAATCTTCAACAAAGGTTCGTTTCATAAAGGAATAAAATAACTGTTTGATTAGAAATAAAAAAAGCAGGTTTTATTGGTGATACCGGAATTAAACATGACAATAGCTATGTAGTACGATACCAACTAAAGTGAGATACTAAATATTCACATGAAAAAACGTCTTAAACAAATGAAACTTCGTTAAATTTGGCAATGTGTAACCATTTGAGAATAAAGAACGTGATTATCTTTTAAAATAGTTAAAATGAATTCATAAAATGATATTAACTAGTATTTAACAGTATAAGAAACCATATGTAAAAATAAAAAGCTAAGAAATCCGAAACCTTTCCCTTCTGACAATACTCTAAACAGGTTTAAAGTTGCAACTTTGTCGAATTGAAGCCCTTTATGTAAATGTGGAGGATTTAATGGTCTGTAAAATCCATCGCACTAATAAGAGAGAATGTCTCTCCCCTTAATTACCTGATGAGTGAAACGAAGATGATTGCTCTTAAGCACACCACGTGACCCGTTTACTCGTAACTCGAGTAGTGGAACATGTCTTGAAATTATGATTTCTGTCCGCCATTATGTACGTTTAAGTTGGGAAAATTTGAAAAGACTCTCTTGAATCTTCTCAGTGGGTATCATACAGGATTCTGGCTGAAAACACGTATTAAAAAAGCTTTACAACAATACTCATCTTATTGTTACCGAATAAGCTAAAATAATTTCTTCAATGTATAAAATCAGGTAATTACTCGTCCGTTAATTTCTTTTAAAAACATTGTTTACATAATTTTTTTAGGAAATTTTATTTGTAAGAAATTCATAAAAACTCTCCGATGGGATTTTAAAAGGAATTTAAACTCTTTCGAAACAAACAATGTATTTTTTCGAGAATTAAAAATTTAAGGACACAACCCAGATAGCAAAGAAGGTTCCGGAAAGGTTGCTATTTCATTTTCCATAGGCTGTCCGCGAAAGCATTTCCGCGCAAACCCTTTCGGAAACCATTGCCGCAAGGTTTGCATAGGAAAGCTTTTTATGAACTACCTCACCGACAAGGTTTGAACGACAAGTCCGCGAAAACATTTCCGCGCAAACCGTTTCGGAAACCATTCCCGCAAAATTGGTGTAGATAAGCTTTTTATGAACCACCTGTTCCATCGTGTGTAGGACCGTCCGGTATAGTGGTTATTGCGTTTGACTTCCAAATCTAGGAGCGCGAGTTCGATCCCCGGCTCGGAGGAATTTGTAGTTTGTAGTTGTACGACTTTGAAAAGGGGGTTCCTCTTCGTAGGAATACGGCTTCGGAGGGGTCCTATTTTTTCCGCCGAAGGAGGGCTCTTAATAACCTTTTGAAAAGGCATAAAACAAGCTTGTAATAAAAGCCCGGGGAAATCTTACTAATAACATTACAGAAAACCTTGTTTCTTGTTGACTAGCGAACCTTTCCGCTACCTTGCCGAAAGGTTCAACACTTGTCATGGAAACCTTTGTGACAACCCTTTATCCTTGCCGACGACAAGGTTTCCAAAACATTTTAGACAAGCTTTCTTTGCTATCTGGGATATGTTATCGTTAAATCTATTAAATTCGAACCCTTTCCCTTTTGACAATACTCTAAATAGGTTTGAAGTTGTAGCTCAACCGAATTGAAGCCGTTTATGTAATTGTGGTGGATTTAATGGTCTGTAAAACGCATCCTACGGACAGCAGAGATTATCTATCCCCTTAATTACCTGATGAGTGAAACGAAGTTGAGTTCCCTTAAGCACGCCACGTGGACCATCTACTCGTAACTCGTGTTTGGGAACATGTCTTGAAATTATGATTCCTGTCAGCCATTCAGTGCGTTTGAGTTCGGAAAGTTTGAAACGACTCTCTTGAAGCTTCGCAGTGGGTATCATACAGGATTCTGGCTGAAAACACATATTATTTCCATAGAGGATTATTTTTTAGGAAAAAACAGCTTTACAACGATACTCAACTTATTGTTACCGAACAAGCTAAAATGATATCTTCAATGTATAAAATGAGATAATTACTTTTCCTTTAATTTCTTTTAAAAACATTATTTACAAAATATTTTTAGGAAATTTTATTTGTAAAAAAATCACAAAAACTCTTCGGGTAGATTTTAAAGGAATTTAAATTCTTTCGAAACAAACAAGTGTTTTTTCGAGAATTAAAAATTTAATGACACATATTTTTATTTATTTATTTAGAAAATTCACGCTACAGAATAAACTTCAATTACAGAGTGCATGATACAGAAACAAGCACTAAAATAGCCGTAAAATACAGATTAATAAAAACAACGTTTTTTTTATCATTAAAGCTAATAAATTCGAACCCTTTCACTTTTGACAATACTCCAAATAGGTTTGAAGTTGTAACTCAAACGAATTGAAGCCGTTTATGTAAATGTGGTGGATTTAATGGTCTGTAAAACGCATCCCACGGACAGCAGAGATTATCTCTCCCCTTAATTACCTGACGAGTGAAACGAAGTTGGCCGTTTACTCGTAAATTGAATAGGAGAATATGTCTTGGAATTATGATTCCCGTCAGCCATTATGTACTTCTGGATTTGGGAAGTTTGAAACGACTGTCTTGAAGCTTTGCTGCGGTTTTTATACTGGATTCTGCTTGAAAACACTTATTTTTCCATCAACGAATATTTTTGAGATAAAAGAAATTTACATTGATACTCATCTGAATTTTACGAAAGGAACTAAAATGCTATTTGAATCCATGTATAAAATCAATTCAATGCTCTTCCATCGTTTACTTATAAAGTAAATAACTTTTTAATTCTTTGTAATTTTTTAGCAATTTTTATTTACAAGAAAATCATAAAACACTTTCTAGGGGTTTTAAAATGTATTTTAACCATTTCAAAAGCAATGATAAGAAGCAAAACAAACAGTTGTTTCTAGAATTCAAAACTTGTATACATTCTGTAGAATTCTGGGATTTTTCCGATAATTTTATGTAATAGAAGTAGAAAGAAAAGCTGAAGTGCAGTATTCAGAATAAAGGTGCAAATTGTCACTCAGTACCAGGCAATTTAGATACGCACTTCCTGCCCGGTTCATTTCGGCCAACATTCATCCAAAATTTTTCTCTTCAATCTATAGCTTCATTACTTCTTCATTTAATGAAATGCCAGTCAAAATCCTAGTTTTCCAGCATAAAACGCAGTGAAAATCGCTATGTCAGCCTTATCTTTCATTAAAAAAGTCTAAAAATGTGATGAATTTTTTTCTGAACAAATAAAATAATATAACTTAGTTAAAGACAGAAGAATCCACAGAACAAGTGAGCATACCCTACTACTTGCACAATTTTTAAAAAAAAATCATAACAATATTTTAAGTCGATTGAAATCAGTTTTACAAAAATAAAAACATTTTTATTCTTATTAGTGCTTTTAGAAAAAAACAATACAAAACATTTGCAAAATAAAATACCATTTTAGATTTAAAATAAACTCGTTAAAATGCATTATATAGCTTATTAAAAATATGTTACGAAATAATAACAGTTCACTAAAAAAAACCCACATAGATTTTAGTTTAGTTACATTAACTTCAATTTTGAAGCAAAACAAGGGCAATATTGTGACGGCCATAACAATTTTCAACAGTAGTCAGATGTCAAATAAAACATAGAAAGAATATTTCTATAATTATTATATTTTGTTTTGTTAAATCAAATTCAGAGATTCAATTTGATACACATTTTTCAAAATATTAATTCATTATTAACATATGTTACTAATTTTGTCTGAAAATGAATCACCATATACAGTTTGAATAAAAAAATTGCTATGGAATTTATTAAATCACTAGGAAATGATTAGGTTTCCTGAATTTTATTACGGAACGAGGAATTTTCGTCCGACTAATGCAATCTAACCGATTAATTGCTTCGCAAACAATAAGGAAAAGAAGATTATATGCGGGTTGCACTAAATAAACTCGAATAATCTAATTCCATTACGTCGTTATTTGAACTGGGCATTATCGCAGATGAAAGAGCTTTAGTTATTTATGGATATGATAACTATTACGTTGCCTCTATTCCCCTAACAGTGTTTGTTATTATCCATTTGTATGAGTGTAATTTGAATAACTGTTAAATTATTTCAAAAGGAACTTCAAATAATCTTAATTATTTCATACTTTCCTTCAAGTTTATTCTTTGGAAACAAGTAATGAGATAATAATAATAACTTTAAACAGGGATTGGTGTGTTAAATAATATTTGATTGCAATAAAAAATTTCTTTCGGAATTTGTCTGCAGAAGTCATAAATGTTATCTGCTTTCGATTTTAGAATCAAATATTCCAAAAATAGCATGGGCAACAATATAGTAGCTGACTTCAAGAAAATCAAAACTAACATTCTAATATATGAAATACTAAGTAACAGTGTTTTAAAAACTATATAATAGAATTTCATTGCAAAAATGAAAAGTATTGCTGTAAATACGGTTAAAAATATTTTTTCAAATTTATTAAAATTGGTGAAAATTTAGTTTTTAGTACTAAATACTTCTTTCTATTTTTTTTTTAAAGAATAGAAAATATTTAGTATCTGTTTGTAAATATGTTGCATTTAATTACAAGATAAGCATTGTACTTTTCAACTCACAACATGAAACATATTATGTGGTTTAAAATTCAGGTTTTTACAGAAAATGCTTTCTTAAATTTATTGTTATATTGGCCATTTCGGTTTCAAATTTATATTTGTATCGTGATCTTCGTTAACATCAATACTATCGCACAAGGACTGAATTTATTTGGCAGCTCACCGAAAAGTCATTCTCTGTTTAAATGCCTCACAAACACTGATTGCAAGTGCAGGGGGTAATTAAGATTCCAGGCAGTTTAATTGCGGGCAATTCTAGTGGAATGTACTATAGTTTAAAGTCACGAATTCTGAATTCCACATTCGAAATGTCCTGCTATTTTCCAGTTTCAGTAGAAGTCCCATCACACATCGATTGCTTGATCCCCCACCAAAAAAAAATGACGATGATATTATGCGTTTCATTGAATGAATGATTTCCTATGAGTGCATCACGAGCGTTTCTTTGGAAAATTAGTAAATTTCCTTTTTCGTTTCAAACTAACGTTCATTTTTCGAAGCATTTAAATAACAAATATTATATTTCTTGACTGGAAGTACAGAAATTTTACTCTGTCTAAATAGTAACACATGAGGATTCATTATCTAATTAAATAAATGATGCTTAATGATACAATTAAAATAATGTTTTTGATAATAGCATTAATTGGAATATTTTACAAGGAACGTTTTGGAACAAAATGACTAGTAATGCGAGTTCTAACGTTACGATCTTCAAATATAATCTTTTACTACTCTTCTGTAAATTCTTCGAGCCCTGAATCAGCATCAAGAGAAATGAAAGTTCCATTTGTTTATTTTTCACAATTTCAACACATTTCTAGGAGCACATTTTAATATTCATTTTTGTGTGAATAAAAATCGAGAGGGCAATGTCCACGATTAAAAACAACAAATGTCACCAATATTTAAAAATTTATTCAGCGAGTAATTTTGCTTTTAGTTTCTATTAGAAACTATTAAAACTAAACTTTATTTTCTATTAGAAACTAAATTTGTACCATGGCTTTTTTGCAACATAGTCTCACACCTAAATTTCTAGTCTTTTACCTGAATTTCTGAAATTTGTAATGCAATTAAGAAATATCCATACATATTCAAAGAATCTGCAGTATTAAGAAAGATTCATATTATATTAAAAACCAATTTGCAGACAAAATTCACTCTTCCCATAAATCCTCCAATTTAAGATAAAATGGGAAATATGTTGGAATATGAAAAACGAATTGTTTTTCATATTACTAATATAATAGCCCAGATCTGTCTCTCACGATCCAGTAACGCTCTGGAGTCACCAACAATACAATTTGCGCCATAGCACTGCGAGACGCTATACAGCATTATTTCATTGTTAGAGCACCTAAATTTTGAATTTAAAAAAGTAATTGTCGTTCTAATTTTAAATTTTATAGATCTAAAATAGTGAAATAAAATTTGCTATCGATTGATATAAAATTTATCTCGATATGATTCATAGTTCCCGTGAAATTTTAAATTATATTAATCGCATATTTCAAATTAATTTCCATTTTAATAAAAAGTAGTAAATCACGTCAGTGGCATATCATGCGCGTTATATCGTTTGGACGACACGATGCATGTGATTATTTATTCCAATCGTGATGATATAATTTGAAAATATTTTTGGCAATGTTTGGCAAGCAGAGAAGTGCTTTGTTTTGATTAGACATCTGAAGTACAATTAAAATTGTTAAACAAAGAAATATACTTCACACATAATGCTGTTTACCAAGAGGTTTTCTGAATAAAGAAATATGTAAATAAAAAAAAATTCTTGCCATAAAACATATGTTTATTTTATTTGTTTTCCATCAATGTTAAATATTTATCTCGCTTATATATCTATTTAAACACGTTAGATTTGATGGTAAATCTCTCGAATGAAGAGGCAATTTACCCCAGTCATACCATGACTGCTGATTTTCTAGTAGCAACATTTTAACTTAATCTGATTTGTAGATTACCCTAGGGTATTATTAAAAGCAATGATTTGACAGAAATCCGTTGTTTAATGATTGTTTTCATTAAATAGATTAATGCCCCTTCTCGAAGAAACAGGAAGACCAATTCGAGACGCTCCTCTTTAGTTTGAACAGTATCCAGTTGATAAGGATGACATATGAATCAGCACCCCAAACCTTTCCTCCAGACCAATGAACTGTATCTGGACTAATTAATATATTGACACCGAAACTATCATTACAAATTCTGGAAAAGCAAATAACTTGGATTTAAAAAAAATCTAGCAATTTCGATTATTAGCTGAGTACCGCATCGTCCAAAATATGAAGAGTATAATTTAATATTAAATGAGAAAAAAGAGAAGGAAACTGGAAACAGGAAAATAATCACCTGCAAACATAGTTATCATCTAAAACAGGATGTCGATTTCCATATATAAGTTGTCATCTCTATTGAAATTCCTTCAATTCTAGTAAATAAAACCGGGAAAAAATTTTCCCAATTATCAAGGAAATTCCACAATAAGTCCTCATTGTTTCTTACAACTGCTCTATAAATTGCATGGAAATTTCAATTGCTTTCTTTAATTCCGATTAGTCAATTTGTGTTGATGACTTTCAAAGCTGTATTTCAATAAAGTGACAAGAACGTTGTGATCCTCTAGCTTTTTTTTGAGTTTTGCTTATCTATGCAACATACCTATCATCTAATCCAAAGTTTGACATGGAAATCATCCTAAAAGGTATAGAAATCATTGGAAGATAACAACAGTTACTTAAATAAAATTTAACTCATTATTACAGTTGTTTTTATTGAAACAATTTTCACCACCTTTTGATGTCTCAGTATCTATTTATCTTTGTGCAACTATGAAGTTCTGAGGTCCCAGTATCAATCAGGGCAGCTTCTATATTTCTCTTAACTGAAAAAAAAAGTGTTTTGGATATCCCTGCCCTTATAACTCAGCTTACATAGTTTGTAAAAGTTACTGTCTTATTTCTAATTAAGAGTAATATCTTAGGAAATGCAAGCGAAATGGCAAAGTGGTTCTAATAGATGACTAAATTCAGTTATTGTTTCAGTTTATAAGGTACTTAATTATTATAGCGAGAAATATTTTTTATGCTTTTGAATGCTGATTTCCTATGATTTCAAATGAAATATAATGTTTTTTCATCTGAATACTCAGTATATTTTGTCTATTTGTTTTATTCAATATCAATACCTCCTATCAATTCCCTTATCAATACCTTCTGGAATACAACGAATGGGAAGCGAAAAATAAATAAATATAAACAATCTGACAGCCGCAGAAAATAGATTTGGGAAATGAACAATCATGAAGTAATAAAGAAATAGATAGCGAGAACACATGCATGATAAAAAAAATGTCGAAATACTCCGAATGCGTGTAATCTAAAGGCAATCCTATTTCTGGTTTATATATGAGAATAAAAAAAGATTCCTTGTCTAGTGTATAAAACACTCAGGAAGGAAATCAGAAATAATATGCGAAGAATGTAACGAAAATCAATTATTCTTGCACAATAATCAAGATTTAGCTTTGATACAGAAGTGTTCCTCTGAAACATATTTATTTGATATTTGTATCAATGCAATATCTTTTGTTTACGTCACACAGTACCTAAATAATAGTTTTGCTTTATATCCATTAATGAAGTTGAATTACAGAGAGCAAAAAGAAAGTTGACATCAAGTCAGACATGTATATGAATCAAAGAACACGAAATTGGGACAACCGCCACAAAGAACTCAATTTAGATCTACACGCAATTTGAACAAATCTTGATATATTTATTATAGAGAACCGTTGTAGAGAATTAAGATGCATGTAAGAATGGGAGGAAATGGGCGTTATGTGCATTTAGATAAACATCTTTCGAATCGTTATTTCAAACCATTGATTTCGAAGATCATCCTCTAACAAGGCTTTCTTTGTTTATCAGCACAAAAATCGCTAAATAGATAAGAGGAAAGTAAAATAAACGATGGAGATAGAAGAAGTTTTGCTTTAGTTATACGAAGAAAGAGAACAATAATAATGATCTTTATAAAGCTCATGTTTTTTCGTTGTGAGCTAGTGAATTGAAATTCCCTGCTCTTGACTTCCACATCACGCAATACCGCCATTATTCCGTTAGAAAACAAGTAAATATATGGGAAGTATTTTTATGTCATTAAAGTAAAATTGATTTTAGTAATAAAAATACATTATTATTATTATTTTATCTACGTAGAAATTTATATATTTGTCTTATTAAGTAAAGGTTTATAACTTGCTCATTTCTGACACAGTACGTCCTCGGACTGAATATTGAATATTGTAAATCGCATTCAGCTTTGAATATATGTTGAAATTATGACTTTTCAATATCCAGTGTCTTTTTAAAGCTAGATCTAAGCAACAAAACTGAATCGCAAATATAAAATTAAACGTAAAATTTCAATTTCTTTCTCATAAGTTCTTGAAACATATTTCCTTGAATAATTGATTTCAAATCCCAATCATTGAATTATATCGAAAGTATTGAGTTAGTGTAACTATTATTTGATCAGATATTCATAATAAAAATCATAATGTTTTTCCTTCTTCCATAGATGAATATTTCCGTTGAAGGATATCGTATATATAATCAATGACTATTAGTCATGTTTAGTAGAAGTGAAGTAGGTTTAGATTTACAATGCGTTTTTCTCTTCCTATTATGGATTAAATTTATAAAATTCTTTCTAATTTTTCTTACTATTCTCTGATCATCACAAAATTATGCATAATTGCTATTATTCTCAGATATTATTAACGGTAGTGTACCTAAATTGTCGAATGTACACTGAAGAGCCAAAAAAACTGGTACACCTGCGTAACATCGTGCAGTCATCAAGGGTACACGAGTGGGCCTTAGGCTCCGAAAGCCCATATCGATGATGTTTCGTTGAATGGTTCGCACGCTGACACTTGTCAATGCCCCATCATTGAAATCTGCAGCAATTTGCGGAAGGGTTGCGCGTCTGTCACGTTTAATGATTCTCGTCAGTCGTCATTGGTCCCGTTCTTGCATGATCTTTTTCCGGCCGCAGCGATGTCGTAGATTTGATGTTTTACCGGATTCCCGATATTCACGGTAAACTCGTGAAATGGTCGTACGTGAAAATCCAAATTTCATCGCCACCTCGGAGATGCTATGTCCCCTCTCTCGTGCGCCGACTATAACACCACGTTCAAACTCACTTAAATCTTGATAACCTGCCATTGTAACAGCAGTAACCGATCTAACAACTGTGCCAAACACTTGTTGTCTTATATAGGCACTGCCGACCGCAGCGCCGTACTCTGATTGGTTCCATATCTTTTTATTTTCATACGCATGCCTGTACCAGTTTTTTTTGGATCTTCAATGTTTTATATTTTCTACAACGAGAGTTTTTGTTGGACATTTTAAAACGACAGTCTTCTAGATTTTTGGACTTTACTTTCAGCATTTTGATGGCAGAAATTTAAAAGATCCTAGGACATACGATTTAGATGAACAGTATCCGACATATTCAACTCCAGTCATTATTTCTGATATATACGTGGGTAGAATTAATGAAATTTGACTGTACAATAAGACATAGAATGTTTTTGGTAGCCGTGAGAGGGCGTTTCCTTCTATAAGAATTAAAGAGAAATGATGTGTTATAATCATGTATTTAAGCTCCATCGAACCCTGAGATAATGGCTAGACAACGAGTATTTCATTTTGAGTTCTTCAACTGGCAGCACCAGTCTTCAGATGCTATTGTTGTTCCAGTTCGTTGACTCAGCTTCCTGCGGCTGCTGAAGTGTTTCGATATGCAGTTCCCCAGTTTTCCTGCTGCTACTAAAGTCACGATGCAGTTCTAACTGAATCCAGCGAGAATGCGCCTGATGTTATTTTATTTAGATTCTCTCATTTGTGCTAATGATCCAGGAAAAAATCGCATCGAATTGTATTATCTAGCTCTGATCATCTTATTTCTTTTCAATTTGTTTTTATTGTTGAATTTTATTAAAGTTTTTGTTATCAATCATTGCCTGATGATTTATGGAGTCAGAAATACATACTGATGGTTACATGTTAAACAATAGAGCTGAGGTGGTCAAGAAACAGCTTGTTTTAGATGAAAATAAAAAGAGCATATATGAATTTAAATACAGTTTATGGACAAAAAATAAATTAAACTGATAGTAATTATAAGAAACTACAACCTAAGGAACAATGAATTTGATTTTGGTAACTAGTTAGCTATTACGAAAGGGGTTCGCTGTTGAACTCAAATTTTAACATCATAATATTTTATCTAAAAGAAATATTTCTTGGGTTTACCATGTTTTCTAATGGAAGGGTTGAAAAAATTTACAATTTTTGCTTGGCATTTTACTCCTTATTCTTTTAACCTTTATAAAATAGTCTGAAGTTGAAAAATGGGCACATTGCTTTAATATACAATAAAAGCTGTACTTAAAGTCAAGGCATAGACGTGATTTATAGGCCATGAAACCGCTATTTAAAGTTTGAAGACTATAACAACCGCATTCTCTTCTTCGAATTTTTCCTTAAAGTATTTAAAAATGATGAGAAAAATCCCGGATTTTCTTCATATGCATATGTTTTCCTTTCTTCTATATGAATTGAAAGAATCATACAAATTTCACAAAAAGTTTAATTGAATTGGCTGTCATCATTAATATTTTTCTTCGAGTTTACCGTGTTTTCTAATTTAAGGGTTGAAAAAACTTTCAATTCTTCTTGGCATTTTACGCCTTATTATTCCTTCTTATTCCTTTAACCATTATAAAATATTCTGAAGTTGAAAAATGGGCACATTTTTTTAATATATTACAAACGCTGTACTTAAAGTCAAGGCCAAAACGTGTTTTATAGGCCATGAAACTGCCGTATAAAGTATGAAGACTATAACAACAGAACTCTCTTCTTCGATTTTTTTTTCATAAAGAGTTAAAATAATGAGAAAAATCTCGGATTTTCTTCACATATATATAGATATGTTTTTATTTTTTCTATATAAATTAAAAGAATTATGTGAATTTCACAAAAATCTTTAATTGAATTGGTTATCATCGTTCAACAGAAGATAATTATACGACTAGCTTTTATATTTTTCAGATATATACTGGATGCAGAAACGTTGTAGAGGCACAAATGGTTCTTCGATGGAAATTCTTGCTCTACCATCAATCTTCTCTAGATCTTCCTCCACCTAATAACCATCTTTTTCTACATCTGTAGTAATTTTGGAGGCTATTTTTCAAGATATGAGTGATGATGAAAGCTCATGTATCGTTTATTTCTTTTCAGTGGAAATTTTAATCAGAATAATATTTGAAATATTTTATAGCGAACATTAATTTACAAAAAATAACCAGGAATTAAGTTAGAGAGATTTAATAAAATATGAAATTAAATTTCAGCAGAATTATTTTTATTTTTCAAATATCTATGTTCTTTTAAGCTTATATCATTTAGAATTACTCTAATTTTATATGACAGCTTAACATTATTTTTAAAAATTATTATTAGATTTATTTTAATTATTTTTGGTAGCATTAAATTTTTAAATAGCATTTATGCTCTTTTGTTGGTTTAAGATATTAATATATCCATTATTTTTACAGCAGCAGGACAGAATGAAGTTTTAACTGTTCTAACTAACTACTATAATATTTTAAAATTTCGGTCACTCCTTTTAAGTTGAAGTTATTAGCTGAAGCGCACTCAAATTTTCAAATACTGATTATTCAAAACACTTCTCTTATGTTTCAATTAACAGGCTGTACATCTTCTCCATGGGACCACTTGGAGAACGAGTATGGCAGGTCAAGTTGTTTGAAGCTTGGGACAAATTATTAAACTACGAGATACTGAGTGGATTGCCTATCTAACGAGTATGCCCTATATATTATTGGGTTGTTGGTAGGAGGGTTAGGAGCAGGGTAAGAGAATCGATATACGGAACCCGCCAGAATGAAACCACTTTACAATACTCGAACCAGATTAATGCGAGGTAACTATGTTCAAAAATTTAGCATAAGTTTACTCATTAATGCATTGCGTCCCTTTTTAGGGACACTTCTAAAAATCCATCATAAAATCAGACAAATGATTTTTTTAACATAAGGTTAAAAAAAGGATTTTTAGGTATTCGTTTCTTTTATATTGCGACAAAATTGTCTTGTGGGTGTACGTGAATGCAATGCAAGAAGCAGGATTTAAAAAATAAAGCACTTTATTTTACAAATATTCTAGGGAAAAAAACGTACCACAAGTATTAAAACAGCACTAGTAAAAACTCACAACAGAGATTATCATTAAATCTCAACACAGCGCTCAAAGGTTTCTTATTAACTCACCAGCTTGCTTGCTGATCAAAATCTAACTGACTCTTCTTGGCTTGAGAGCTTGCTTTTATACTATTTCAACAGGAAGTGACTTCCTTACGTAGGAAGTGACGTAATCTCCATAAAGTTCATGAAGCCGGTAGAAATAGGTTCGAGGTCCTTCTAGAAAATTCCTTTTTCGCCAAAGTCGCCAAAATGCTCGCCAAATTTATCGCCAAGATTAGCGTCTCAGGGAAACGACTTTATAGCTTTGTAACAATATTCAGTCGATAGTAGCATATATTAAGCATTCGGTTGATAATGTAGCCTTTGGTCCTATATATCTTGGGTTAATGGTAGGAAGGTTAGGAACAGGGTAAGAGAATCGATATACGGAACCCGCCAGAATGAAACCACTTTACAATACCCGAACCAGATTAATGCTAGGTAACTATGTTTAAAAATTTAGCATAAGTTTACTCATTTATGCATTGCGTCCCTTTTTAGGGACACTTCTAAAAATCCATCATAAAATCAGACAAATGATGTTTTTAACATAAGGTTAAAAAGTATTTTCAGGTATTCGTTTCTTTTATATTCAGTCGATAGTAGCATATATCAAGCGTTCGGTTGATAATGGAGACTTTTTATTTTCAAGCAAGACTCGGAAGTAGTTTTTTGTAATGTTGAGAACGAAAAGACAAGTTTTCTCATTTATTTATGAATTAATATAGTCATGTATTATACTTGCGCTAGACACCATTGAGTCTTTTTGTAATATTATGGGTCATCATTAAATGAAAACAGCCCCTTCACCTAATACACTCAAGAGGTAAGATTCAAAGCTTCTGAAATTGATAGAAATATTGCTTTCTTTGTCTATTATTTAGTACTGAAGACTTCCAATTAATTTAGACGATTATGAAAAATATTTTTGTTTGTTTTACATTTCGCTGCAAACACCAATACTGAGTAGATTGTAAACAAAAATTATTTTCTTTTATATTCATTTAAATCCCAGATATACTTTCTTTAAATTTAGAACTACGTTTAAATATTTCAATTTATGAATAGAAAATGGAACCAAAATTAACCATCATTTGAAAGAAAGTTTAGTAAACACTTCTATTAAATGTTTTTTCAATAAATATTAAAAACATTTACGTTTATAAAAGAATATTAATCGAGTAGGAAAAAAAACCAACAATTACTTGGCAAAGCAATATATAAAAAATATTAATGCGTTTCTGACTGCTCAAATGTGATTAATAACAAGCATAAAATTTAGTTTTAAAATTCAAATACATATCAAAGTAATTATGTTGTGACTTTCAAGGAATTATTTGTATAAAATAAAATAAAATGTCATAAATTAACCTAACCATAATGTATCCCTGCGCTTTGTGGGTTATACATTTTTAAATTTCTATTGTCAATCCAATATTTTCTTCGTGGATTTAAAATTAAAAGCCCCGACACAAAATGATACTTGAATGAGTACGAGAAACAAAAAAGAGATAAACTGAGACCAGCAATGTGGCAAAATTTTGTTTTATTCTTACTTGTGTAAATTAAATTATTTTCTATATCAAGGTCCATTTTTCACTCAATTTAAATGTATTTAAATAATCTTTCTTAAAAGTCTTACATTAAATCACATTACCTAAGAACAAAAGAAGCCCAACGCTAATTGTTTTTCTATAAAGCTTTATCAGCTTGAAACTTTTCCGGAACTTCTATTTACTCAACCAATCGAAGTAAAAATTTGGTCTTTTTTCCAAACCAGGAAGGAAAAAGATAGGACCGTTGCAGTTGGAAAATAATTGCTTCGGGAAAACGAAAGAGAGATTAAAAAGTATTTGTGGACCTAATTGGGAAATATATTTTAAAAATACTTTAAATAATATATGGAATTACCGTTAACATTTAGAGATTCAAAACCTGATAATATATTAGTTAAGAACAACGGTTCGAGAAACTTTGTTGGACTTCAGTAATTTTTCATAAACAGTGTCATTATAGTCTGGATTTATTTTATTTAGAAAGTGGGAAGTTTTAAAAGGTATTCCGCTATTAATTACATTTCTACAATGAATTAGAATAGGTCTTGTGACTGAAAAAAATTATTCTGATATTCCCAGAATAAAAATTGTAATATTTTTATCGTGTAAGCTATGATGAAACATTTGCTACAAAAACAAATGAGTTATAAATAATTTTTCAAAAACAGCTAATAATTTATCATTTTACTGATAAAGGGTTCATGTTTTCACAAAATTTTAAATGAATCTTTTTAACTTTATTTTATAAATAGTTCATCCACTTATAAATAAAATAGTCATTCACCCTTTCGCGTTTATTGGTTTCGCAGTGAAACCAAACATTGACCATTTTTTGACAGAGCATGGGCGAAACGTAGCGTAATTTTTCTTTCACAACTTAAGGGCCAGATATATAGGCCAACTTATACAAAACTTCCAGTTCAATACCGCAAGTATTCACAAAGATATCGGCATTGCAAGAACTAAATTTCTTTTGATCTCTAAGAGAAACAAAATGATGAGGGTTCTAGCTCACATTGATATTTTTTAAAATTGAATCTTCGAAAGTAATATTGAATTTTATGAAGGCTGAATATCTTGAATACTCACGTATACTTATAAATTAAATACATAATTTAAATTAAATTTTGATGATAACTTATTCGAGGAAAAACGGCCCGTTACCGTTCATTGGTTTCACTGTGAAACCACAAATTTCTTGAAAATAAAAAGTGCTATTTTTTTTTTACTTTACGTATTTATGATCAGCTACATGTCTAATACTCATTTTTGTAATTTTCAATATGAAAAATGTTGTGAACTTGAGAGGGTTAACATAGTTAATAATTTTTACTGCGACAAAGTTAAGGAAATAAAAAAAAAATGGTCACCATTCAGAGCTGAGACATTAACTTGCAGTTGTGTAGTAATTAGTTTTATTTCATAGATAGAGCCTTCTTATATTTCTAGAAAGTGAACTCTTCTGGTATATTGATATTAATATTTAAATTCGGCAAGTTTTTCCATAAATCCTTTATTTCAGTTCCATACAGCTCATTCTTATCGATTGATTTTCTCACATGTCCCGCAGCTGATTCCCAACTGGTTGTCGGCTTTCGGAATTTCGAGTAACTCAATTTCATTCCAGAATAAGCAGAAAAGAAAAGATCTCAGGCTAACTCAAATTCCCAATGTAAGAACCATAACATAATTGAAGTAAATAAATAATGCGCAGGCTTGTAATGTAATTTGTGGTGGGTTTGATTACTTTCAAAGACGAACGCATGCAATAACACAGCAATATAACACAGAAAGTCATTATTTTGTTTTCCTATTAGTTTTGCAATTAGAAAATGAAATTAAAAATTCAACACGATTTCCTACGTCAAAGTCAGTGTCTTGACAAATTATGCTTGTTAAAAATTCATCACCGGAACTTATTATAGTCTCTCACGCCATGACACGTGTTGCGGTAAGATTTAGTTTTCAAATATTCTATCGGCTTTTAATATGTCTTTATCGAAACACGAATCTCATTATGGTGCCTGAGAAATCAATATTTTATGTCTATCACTTTTAGTTAGTCTTATAAGTGTACATATTGTAAACATTATTCAGTGTAACATCCATGAAAATATATTTTCTTCACTCAAAATTGTTTATATTTTAGGTTCTTTCATGTTTGAATTAATGTTTTATTTCCTTCGAACAAAATTACTAGATTTGAAACCATCTTTTTAAATTTTCGTTATGAATTATCTACAACACCAGATTTATATTATCGCAATTAAACACCTAAACTTTCCCGTTCTTTTGATGAATCATTTCGTGGTAACTGTTTCCTTATTATTCATCTACTGCTCCATATTATTATATTTCTTTTTTATTCATCTGCTGCTCCTTATTATTATATTTTTTTCATTCGTCTACTGCTCCTTATAATTATATTTCTTTTTTATTCATCTATTTGTTTTTCTATTGTGTTAATGAATTATTTATCATTATTGTCTCTTATTAACTCTTGAAAATCTTCAAGATCTCCTAATTCACTCATTCATAGTTTGAACTTTTTTACTTTAATTTCATTATATGGTGTTATGGTAACCAATTTCTTATTTCAGTATCATTTAGAATGTATAGCACACTGTTAGTCAAAATATAATATGTTTTAGTCATTAAATCATGGAGAAAAAATATGCAAGTATTATATTTTTTATAACCTGAATGCAAATTTCTTACCAATGTTTGCTCTTCTACCTTATGTATTTACTATTTTAAATATCGCATACTCAATTAGCATTCATGACACGTAAATAATTCAGATATCTTCTATAACCTGTAGACATGTAAGTGTTTATTTAATAAATGGAGGAAAATTTAGTACATTTCTCATTTTTTCGTAGATTTTAATTAATCATTGTCCCTCGAGTTTACTATAGTAGTACGATTTACTTATATAAAACATAATAATGAATTAAGATATTATTTCGTTTTCTAAGAAAATTCGAGGTGACTATTTACTATATTCAACATCATTTGTTTAAAATCTCATTACATTTTCCTTGTCGTCACAAAGTAATAAAACTCCACAGACAGAATCAATTTTGTTCTCATCATTATGTAATTAGACAATAACTTCTGTTTATGGAATGCGATGTAGCTTTAATTGGAATATTCCCCTGAACATTCGAGTTGTTTTTGAACTAAGACATAAAAAATCGCGCGTGAATTTTAGATTGTTAAATATAAATCATACGACAGTTCTATGTATTCATTATTGATGTTCTATTAATGATTCTGTATTCAATTATTGAATTACTTATCAGCAACGCAGTATTTCAGATTCGTCAGAAAAGTTCACAGACGTTTGATGCAAAGATAAATTTGTTAAGTAGTTACTAATAGAAACTTAATGTAGATTTCCCTGTTTGAATCATTCAAAAATAAGAAAAGAACAAAAAATGTGCTTGATTACAAATATTACATTGCATTACATTATTCAATATCAAACACCTATCATCGAAATGACGTTTGAATTACTTATCAGCAACACAATATTTCAGATTCGTCAAAAGACTTCATCGGCGTTTGATATTGACCAGATTCTCCTGTGAGCAAAATCGTGAGATCAATTAATTTTTATCTTTTCAGAGATGCCATAAAGTTTTTTTCTTGTCACACAAATGAGACAAACTCAAATCTAAGCACCATTTCATTGTGCCCTATAGAACAAAACAAATATGTCTGATTACAAATATCATTCCATTATTAGCAATATAAGTTACGCTATCATCCAAAGAGCGCTATAATTGCTTTTCCGCGACAGAAAGTTTCAAATTTGACAAATTAGTGCATAGCCGTTGGATACTTACTTGATTCTTCTGTGAGAAAAATCGTGAGATCAATGAATTTTCATCTTTTCAGTGATGTCATAAAGTGTATTTCATGTCAAATGAGACAAACTGAACGATAGGCAGCATTTTATTAAGCTTAGAAGATAAATAATCCTTGGAACCAACTAATGAAGTTTCATACATCAAGGCAACTGAATCAATAAAACACTAACTACGCACATACTACTACTAAAATTCCAATTTTTTACAGCATGACTAATGCATTTTATGAATGATAAGTTTCATTCACTGCAGGAAATGTGGAACAATGGATACGATTTCAGAAAAAGTTTTTAATGCTGTTGACATGATAAAAATTAGCGCATTACTTTGTGAACAAGAACAATGGAGCAGATCTTACATTAGATGCTATTTTCACGCGTTTTTTATTTTTCTGTTTTAATAATTTCATTCTTTTTTTTAATAAACGTGACATCTAAAACCCCTTATCAAAATATATCAAATATCAAATCAAGTTTATATCAAACAATAATTTTAAATATTAGCATTAGAGTAGGCTTTGTAAGATCTCAGACATATTTTAACTGTTACAGAAAAGATAAATCAAAAGCTACCACAGACCCTTGAAACATGCGCTAAACTTGTGATTTATATATTCTGTAACTATCATACTACTCTGTGTGAATATTGTATTAAAGAGATTGATAATTAAATTGCATATTATTACGAAATACTTGTTTTATGATTTTATCCCGAAGTTTTCGCGAAAACTCTACGGCGCGGACCCGAAATGCGCCTTTCTTATGTTTTATTTAGAGTAGCTTCTGATGGCACCATCTGATGACAGTATATAGAACTACATTTCGCGTATGCGCAGTAAAACATTATTTACTACAAATGGTCATTATGTCGTAATATTCAAATTTTAATACAATATTTATTTCACGTATTGTCAATTATTCGCTAAGTTTCGTACATTTCGAAAGAAAACTCTGCATGTTATTATAAAAAAATATGCGGAGATTGAAATTTTCAATTTAATGCCGACTTTTACTTATATTCTGATAAATATTTTTATTGTCTCACTTTGGGTCCTAGTAATACTCCTTGAGGTCTATAAAATGACACCAGAATAAACCTTCTAACTAAGCGCGTTTCCCCGCTACACTTATTTATAACCATACATAAGGCTAACTCATAACAATCACGCGCATGCGCCTACACTGGAACGATGACGTCACAGGGAAAACAAATACTATGCGACAAACCCTTACAGGTATGATCTATCCGTTGTGGGGTCAATCATTCTTTTCACATTATTAGTCTCGTAGTTATTAGCGATTCAATCTGACGGTTTTGTTGTCGCACAAGAAAATTCGGCCGACTATCATTGTAACGAGCGGAAAGACGTTTTCACGTCACAAGATCTGTCACACGGATTATCTTAAATGACGGGAAACACGACGCCATTCTAATTTTTTTTCTGTTCGGATTGCATTCATGGCACATTTGCTTCTGAGCCTAATACCTTAAAGGGATAAAGGAGGCTTATCTACCTGTTAATAAGAACGTAGCGAACCTTAAACCACCAGCACCCTCCGAATATTTGATCGCATTAATGGAATCCGAAACTATGCTGGCATTCCAATTCACGGAAGCACTGCAAGTTTAGTGGTACAGGAAGGATTTGGACGGTTACATGGATAATAGCTTCGATCCCAGTATTCAATTAATCAAGGTGCTTGAAATGAAAAAGATGCAAAAAGTGTTCATAGTTTGCGTAATCTCAGATTATTTTCATTAATGAATTAATCATGCATGTATTATTGTATCCCTAATAAAACTTATAAGCACATATGTCCTGCGTATAAGCTTTGAATTCATTATATTTTCCTGATAGTTGCCTAAGATGAGATAATAATTCATAAATCTACAGATTTTGTATCTCCGCTTTATGCACGAGTAAAATCTAGTTATTGAAGAAGTAATAGAGAGTAGTTTGGATAAACTACCGTCTCATACCCCTGTGCCCAGTGGCGGCTCGTCAGCTCAGAAACAAGCAATGCTGCAAAAGTTTTATAGACTTAAGTTGTAGGAAATTTTGTGCTGATTATTTGGGTATATAATGATGATATACTACAAATGATAGTTTTGTAGTTATAAGCAAACAACTGGGGATTTTTTTTAATGTTTTCTGGCTATATCTAAAATTCCAACAAAAATTGTTGGCGGAAAACCTCAGAATCGTAATAATCATCCGAAAAAACATAAAGAAGCAAAAAATTACAACTCCGCCAGAATTGGATTTAAGAAAACAACTTAAAGATTGAACTACTGAGAAAAAGTGAAAAAGGAGCCAAATGAGGAAGTCTCGCGAAAAGAAAGCTGAAAAAAATCCAGCTCAAATGAATACAATTTTAAGCGCAAAAGGGGTTGCTTTTCTCTCGCTTCGCGATGCTCTTTGCGTTAATATCGGATCCGCAGGAGGGACGAAACTTAATGCAGCTCTGGTCTGTCTCTCTTTTAATTTTTGATTAATTTTCTGTCTTCTTTTTACATTTTTATTACCTTTTGGCCATTTTCGTTGATCACTGAATTCTCAAAGTGGAAAAGTAAGCCAATTAGAATAAAAATAAAATACATTTTTTAAAAATAATTTTAGTGGGGACTGAAGCTCCTATGGACGAGCCTCTGCCTGTAACAATTATGGCTACTGAAAGGTTGAATGGGTATGAAAGAATCACCTTTATTAAGGACAGACACACAAAATAATTACAGATAGGCTAGTTCTGTAGTACCGAGGGTACATAAATGGAGAAACAACATTCCATCGTCTGTGTTGATGCCATATTTTAGATGGGACTTGAGAAATTATAAAATAAAAATAAAAATAAGCAAATAATCATTGAAAGAACAGAAATAGATTAGTTTTAATATAAGGAATACCCCTGTTTGTCAATTATTGGAAAAAACTTTGGGTACTATCAGAGTCTAGTTTAGCTGCATTACTATCATTTGAACAAATGCATACAGAATCCGTAATTTTGACAAAGACACAAAATATCAGCATTTTGTTAAGCAAAGCCTTTTATAACATCAAAAGGTAAGAACAGGATGAAGATCAGAATGCAGAATCTGAAGAAGAACAGACCACCAGAAACTCGGCGTCCCTTGTAAAAAAATGAGTGTTATAAGCGAATTTTTTCAGAAAATTCGTTCATCACTGTATTGCCTTTGCATGATGTGCGAAGGTTTTTCAAAGTGACTTTGAAGGGTGCAGAGTTTCTCCTTGCAAATTGAATTCCCTGTCCAGACATCAGAGATAATCACAGCATTTGAACGGCGCGGGTAGATGGAGCTAGTTGTGCTGTAGTGCGTCAAAGTCTCAGTTAAAGATGGAGGCGTTGAAGCAAACGTGTCAGCGATTAAAGGAAAAACTGTGATAAGACTTTTGCGTTTAAACGACTTTGACTGCTTTTCTCCAGATGTACTGTTGTTCTACGACAACGCCTAACAGAATGTGACTAAATAACTTGTGATTTGATAAATAGTTTCCGATGGATTGTTAGAACATCAACCCTGCAGCTCGGATCTTGAAGCAAATGATTTTCATCTCTTCAGATGGTTGAAGAAGCACCTGAGAGATGGGCATTTCGGAACCCTGCGCGAAGTTCAATGAGGCGTTTTGACGTGGTTCCACGACCCTGACGCTTATTTCTTCTATGCTGTTTTCGATATGGTGGTGTATCGATGGAACAAAAACTTGGACAATCATTCTAATAATGTGGAGACATCATATGTACAGGGTGTCCAACAAAGGACTCCCTGATTTTAAAATTAAATAACTCAGCAACGGAGATCGATAGAAGATTGAAATCGGTGGAATGCTTAGTCTGAGAGCAGTAAAAATCTCATACAGAAGTTTCAAAATTAGTCACAAATCTTGCCGACAGGTGGCGCTGTACGTAGCAATCGCTATTCAGAGTCCGAGAAGAAAGCTGTAAACTGTCATTTGCAAGCAATCGTTGCAACCACATCACAATCGATTCAAAATGTGCATTTTTCGTGCTTGCATAGGACAGTTTACAGCTTTCTTCTTGGACTCTGAATAGCGATTGCAACGTACAGCGCCACCTGTCGGCAAGATTTGTGACTAATTTTGAAACTTCTGTATGAGATTTTTACTGCTCTCAGACTAAGCATTCCACCGATTTCAATCTTCTATCGATCTCCGTTGCTGAGTTATTTAATTTTAAAATCAGGGAGTCCTTTGTTGGACACCCTGTACCAGTATCTTACTACGTTGTGTATATCGAATAAGATTAAGATCTTATTAATAAAAATTTTCCCTCAGAGAGTTTGTTATTTTACTTTTTGAACAACTCTCATATAGTTACTGTTAGCAATGCGATAGTAACAATATTATAACTCTGCAATATTAACAATTAATTTTTAGTTAAATTTTAGTTATTAATTCGGAGGATTTAAGGAATTAAATTTTAGTTTGATAGTTCTAAGGCTTCTCTGTGCGTGCTCCGCACGAATTTTATTTCCTTTTCTAAATTTTAAAACATTAGTGCTTTGTTTCTGATTCTATTATGTACAATGAAACACTGTTGTTTTCATGCGCAATACCATACATTTAAAGATTTCCTTTTTATTGCAATCACTTTCTAATATGCATAAAATCTAATTATTTATTTAGATACATTAATCACTTGAATATTTTGTAACTAAAAATATGACTCAGTTAATCTAAAATCTTTAATATGTAATATGATGGCACTTCTTAAACGAAGATATTTTATGTGCCTTCTTAAAATCTAAATTTTCTGAGAAACGCTTCATTAATGCCAATATTCAACATAGTTCAAAATATTTTTAATAAATATACGTTTGCATATTCCTTTGAAAAACATTTCATATTCTTGGTTATCTTGTTTATTGCTTAGCTTCTGACAAATTATTGTCTTTATTTCTTATTCTTTAATTCTATAAGTTGAAAAAAACTCCTTAAATCCAGGATAAGAAATTAAATTAAATCGGCTTAAGTGTGAAAAGAAAGGAATAACGTAAACAGCACGTGTGCTGTTCTATATTTATATCAGAACGTTTTCGAATTTTTCACGTCAGTGGAAAAAACGAAATCACTTGAATTCTTATTTTCCAACGTACGAATTAACTCAAGGAACTTATATTCTTAATGAGAAAAACACATGTAAATGCAAGTAATGAATGTACGTTTAGAACTGTTAACTTATGTGTAAGTAGATTACTTTTTAAAGTAAAGAATTCATAGAAATCGCATCTCAGAAGGGAAAAAGAAAATATTCTGGAGAAAAGTTCCTTACTTCACATTTGCGAAATAATAAAAAATATATTTCTTCCCAGGAATGTTAATATAAAATCTGAGGAATGGAAATGCAAAAGTGGAATTAGGTTAATAAATTCAGATGTTTGCCTTCTTTCTGATTTCTTTTTCAGAAATGTAGAAATAGTAGCAGTTTTCACGCGTTTCTAGAATGCCAAATGTTACCGACTAGATGTCCCATGACAACAATATAAAGGTAATTTTTAGCTTGACTTTTCTGCTGGTTTCGTTATTGTAGATATAAACTGTGAAGCTAATAATACTGTAATGCATTGTCAGTTTCAAGATTAGTTTGTAATTTCCATATTCTCAGTTCATAATTTACTTTTACCCTCTGATTCCTAAGACCATTGGAATAGAGGAACCTCAAAATACGAGAACGCCAGAGTTCCTATTTCAATAATAAGGTAAATTCACCTGCCCCTTCAAAACCACAGCTGACACTGTCCGAATTCTAAGAAAACCCCCCTTTCCCCCAACCCATCTGAGCGAGCCACTCTAACGAAGGAAGGTCGCGCCGCGAGTGAGAAATCAATCACACTTAACGAAAGGGGTTGGAAATTTCGCAGTGATATTCGGACGTTTCGGACGGCCATCGTCTTTTCCTTGAAGAGACGTTTGGGACGTTTCCGTATAGATAGAGCTAATTAATAAATTCGCACTCAGCTCTACATTCGTCGTTCGAATATTGTAAACGTGTTGAGCATGTCTATGTAACGGAATCATTGAGAATTATGCTAGTATGTAATTAATCTCCATTTATTGCTTCATTTTGAAAGTTTATGTTCATTTTATGCTAAAAAACCTTCATCAGAGCTGACCGTAATGGTCTGGTGGTAGAATCTTTGCAATCTGGTCGGATGATCATGAGTTTGAAATCCATTTCAGCCCAAGATCCATTGTGTGTGAAAGTTTTCATATTTATATATAAAAGGCAAATACCATGATTCACTAACTCACTCATCACGAAATCTTCCAAAGCTACTGGGACTTGAAATTTGGCTGGCGGTTGCTTTTTGGGGAGTATGTGCTCATTAAGAAAGGATTTTTCAAAATTTTAATTATTCAAAAATTACCTTAAATTTTGACGTTTTGCCGGAATAACTTCGGATGCCATTATCGCAAAAACACCATTTTTATAGCATCTTAAAGATAAAAGAAATAGCTTTTCAATGACACCAATCTTATATCCATGCGACATTTTGTTAAATTTTGATTAATGTTTCAAGATGTTTTAAAACATGAATTGTAACAATGTTTTCATTGCTGTAAATAAAATTCAAACCATCTCATTACTTCAGCAAATCTTTTATTCACGCGCTTTTGCAACTGTTACGGTTGTGATAGTATGAATTGTTTTCTTTGGAAATTAACTCCAAAGCAGAATTTTTACTTTAATATTCATTGCATTGCTGAAATATTTTGTCGCACCTACTTCAAAGTCATATTTTCTTTAACACATGGCAACAGATATTTCATTTCAGGGTTTTTTTGCTTTTGCATTAATCTCATGCTTTCCTGTCATTTTTAAATTCTGAGGCATGTAAACGCTTTTAAATTTTTGTATATTGTATGATAGGTAAGTTTGTAATAAAATTTTGGTTAGGCTTAAGTGTACAGTTTTGCCTGTCGGGGTTTCGCGACCATATTCAGGGTTAATCAATCTACCGATGAGTGATAGATGAATTGAGTGAAAGTTATTTGGAATTCAATATTTAAGTTTCGTTAGCTGTGATATATCACGCAGAATTCTATCGCTGGCATTTTAAAATTTACGTCTTTACATAGTTTACTATCTGCCAAATACAATAAAATAATTACTTTTTTATTCATCTCTCCTGAGTTATCCCAGGTGAAACTGCGACGGGGGAATGCTATAATTAATGTGAAATACAAAAATAGAAACTAATATAAACGGGCGAACCAGCTGATCGCCGAAGGCGGCTAGTACATGATAAATCTGAAGTTCTGATCGTTATGATGAAAGGTGGAAGTTTGGAAAGTAGGGTGCCAGTTCAGATGTCGTCATTATCATTTGAGCGCCGGTGAAAATTGCTGGACTTAGAATTGAATAAGTTAGCAAGACAGTACTGTATGAATAATAAAAAATTAAACTTTTTCTTCTCTAATTGGCATTCTCAAAGACTTCCATACAAAGAAGTCTTTTTTTCACATGCATTCAAGATTATTGCCACTTTTCATTCACTGATTACGTCGAAATTCTGCGGCATATAATTACTATGAAAATACTTATTGATCATACGTGTTGATTTCATTCATCAAGCTTGTTGCATTTTTCTATTATCGTCTTCATAAACATACGGATGGACTGACCGACAGCTGAGTTTGCTAAGCTAAAAACTTTTAAGAAATTACTACTGAAAATAAACTTTAAGATTTAAATATCTACAGTCTTATCTTTTCTTATAATCTTCCAAACTTTAATAGAGCTAATTATCACTAAATAACCTGTTAAGAGATAAAATACAAATCATTTTACCCTATTAGAAAGAATTATAGTATTGCAATTTTGAAATGAAATACACTCATGTCCATAAATTAAGGATAATGAAGTTCAGGCAAAGAAAGAGACAGAAGCAAAACAAATTTGACTTATTTGTAAAGTCTATTTATTAAACAAAAGGTAAAGAGCAAAATAGATGCTATATGTTTGACATAATTAATAAAAATTGCGATTTTTACTCCCTGGAGCAAATTTCAAAAAAGAACCTATTTACAAAAAACAGTATAACATGGTTAGTATGATGGTTAATACGGAGTATATCTCCCGGAAGATGCAATACAGGCCTTACAACGCCTAGGCATGCTGAGTATCAAATTATCAATCTGATCTTGAGGAATATTACACCACTCATCAAGCAATGCCCTCCGAAGTTCCGGTAGACAGGTGGGAGGGGGTTGACGGACTGCAATTCGTCGGCCAAGCATATCCCACACATGCTCTAATTCTACCACGTAAAAAATCATACAAATGCTTCCTTTGTGCCATAACTATGCGGTTATTGCACTGAAAGGCTTTTAAAGCGCTTGTGAACAATTTTACTTCTTTGCCACCATTCCTTATATACCCCTCTCTTACACTCTCGTCATTGCGACGTACTATCCGCGCCATCTGGTGGTTTCCTGTAATTTGCATATTCTTCTTCAAGATGTGTGTGATAATTCTACAGGTGAAATTTTTATTTTAGAGTTCAATTTCTGTGTGATTCTGAATTATCCTTAATTTATGGACTTGAGTGTAAATTATTTACATTGAAATGATTTTTTTTTAAATTGCTTCAGCCATTCGTCATATTAATATAATCTATATTCGATCTAAAAAGTAATTTAAAATTATAAACTGAAATGTATAACTATTTATCAGCAAATTTTATTAAATCGTTGCTAGTATGCTGTTTTATTTAATAAAAACTTCTAATGAAAATTCTTCTCTAAATTCTGCTTTAATTCGTTCTGCAGAAATGCATTTAACGACTTTAATTAGAATTTTAAACTCTAAGACTTTTCAAGACATCATTATTTCCTTAGGAAGCGAAAATTATTCCTTTAAGATTTCTTTAATTTAGATTTTTAATGCTGATAAAATTAATCTCTTTCTCGTCATTGCTTGAAAAGTATTTCTTTTCAAATCAAATAGTCTAGAAGTTTTAATGAAACGATTAAAAGTTGTATGAAATCATTAATACTTAAAAAAATAATAACGTTTGAAATAACAATGTTAGTCTATCAATCAAATCTCAACTGGTAGACATGTCAAACTAAGTTATTTTTAAAATAAAAAGGAAAAATATTTTATACCAAACTTTTAAGTGTTCCTAGATGAGCTGCAGTTTTCTTTTATCATATCGACTGGTCAAAGAATTTTTATAAATTAATTATAGCCCGAAATCTATAGCAAAAGTGAATACAGCTCTCTTAAATTTTTGTATCTTGACTGCTTACAGTATGCCAGATTAGGAAATGAAAGATGATTAGGAAGACGATGTTATGTATTTTTCTTCAATGTATATAAAATGAAAAAATTGGTCTTTAACCTTGTAATGACGGTTCGGGTGGTATCGGGCGATCAGATGCTTATCATTGAATGGCGAGGAAAACAGCATCGTTGTTAAAGAGTTAATGAACTCTTTAAATTAACCAGCGGGAAGGTTCTCCCCTCTACCTCCTTTCGTACTTACAACAGTTCGGCGAGTTTCGTGTTTAGTTCTGTAGAGTAAAAACAGAGACTCGAGCAAGTACGGTCAAATTTCGATTAATCGTCATCATCCGGACCAGGGTTGTAACGGATAACCGTATAGACGTATAACAGAAATATCTCTAATACACATTTATATTAACGTGATTTCACTTCTGCCTTGGGACGAAAATGAAAAGAAAATCCCTTAAAAGTGATTAATACATACATATTGTATTTGAGTTTACAAAAAGATCAATACATAGGGTGACTTTTAATTAACCTACAACTTTTATCTGAAATAACTTCTCAGCGTCTCACTAGATGGCGCCACGAATGCATGCAGTGGCAGAGGGCGTGAAAGGAATTTGTTTCGTATCGGTTCCACGCCATTTTGAAAATGTCTTCCAAAGTGTCATATTCAACCGAAGATCGTATATTTACTTTTAAAAATTTGTATTTATGTGGCGAAAATGCCACACCATTGCTACGGAAGTGGTCTGCAACATCCAGAAACCGACCTAAGCCGTCAAGAGCAATACTGGTGCATTGCATTGGCCACCTTATTCACCAGATCTGAATCCATGTGATTTCTTTCTTTGGGGTCATATGAAAGATTTGGTGTACAAGAAGGAGCCGCCAGACCTTATTAGCTTCAAAAGGTCCATAACTGGCTCATTTTCAAGCATTAAAAGAAAAACTCTTGAACTTGTATCTGACAATTTTGTGACTAGGTTGCGCTATTGTATCACCTCTGACGGCTCTCACTTCGAAAACATTATGCATTAAAATCATTTTCCACGTTCTTTTCAATAAATTTAAAAGTTTGCAGTGCGATCTGCAACGACTCACGAGTTATTTCAGTTAAAAGATGTAGGTTAATTAAAAGTCACCCTGTAAACTTCAATATAAGTAGAATTTGAATAGAAATGACGTATTAAGATTTTGTAGACGATAGCGGATAACAGAAACTGAAAATTAATCGAAGGTTTACGATATTTTGGAACTCTTTTTTGCGACTGATTGTATCCATAATTTGATATATAAATCTGCAGTTCAAGTGTCAACAGCACATGCCAAATCAACTAGCTTGTCGTGTAGTTGTGCTATCGTTTTCACATATGCAAGTATAGATAAACAAATAGGCAACCTATCCATTCACTGATTTAATTCAAAACAAGAAATACATCTACAGTTTTTGATTTTTTGACAGTTGATTGACAGTTTGAGTAAAGATTATGGCATCTAAATTTTTACTAAAATATACCACAAATATATCTAAACATTAGGTGCCAGACTAAAATTAAACTATCTAACATATAGCGCTTTTGAGATTTCACGTTCACATGAACACAAATAGAATATCGAATGATCAATGCTTTAACCTCCCAGCACGCGCTCCCTCTATAACGACATGAAAGTTCGAGCGTATTTCCTAGATAAACTATTAAATAATATCAATTTTTAATAGGATAATTATTGAAACTAGGTTGTAATTGGCTAATATGTGCAGTTATTTTTTTAAAAAAATTATTTAAAAATGAATGGAAACAATGTAAGCATAAAACATAAAAACAATATGAAACTACTAAAGAATCACCTGAATGATATGAAAACAAAACAAATTATATTGCCAATTTTTCAAAGCAACTGTTCACATTTTTAATATAAAACTGTAAAGATAATTTGGAAGTAAAAATTATTTGAAATTTAGATATAAAAAACTAGAAGTCAGTGTTATAGTCATGCCATTGCAAAGCTCCGGTGTAACACTGCAATAGAAATTGCATATTCGCTGAGTCCTATTAACGCCTCGAATTCCAAACGATACTAATAGTTCGTCAAAAGGAGCTGGAAGAATTGCCAAGGTTTCATAACACCCTCTGGTGAAAAGATATGAAACGAAAATGTTATCTAGTATATCTCTAACATACGCGCGCCCTTTGGAAGGTTCAAAGATTTTGACCAATATTTGTATAAATCTACAATACTGGTAATAAAGCCGTATGAAAAATTCCATGTGTATAACTTGCTTCAATTTTGAGATGTTGTGTTCACTTGCACAATGATGGTCAAAGAAACGAGCACACTTTCCTTTGGGAATTCTTCCAAATTGTGAAAAAAACTCCAATTTTAGCTTTTCATTTCTCTCTCTCTGAGCATCACGTTCACAGACGGACAGGCAGCCAGACACAATCTCAAAAATTGTTTCTATCGCTGCCAGCAACAAGTACATATTCTGAGTATTGCCATTTATCTACTTTCTACAGAGCCAGTACTGGAAATGTTGGATACTTCCAGTGAATTAGAGAGAGAGAGAGAGATTACTCGAACAAAATCTCAATATAACATCTCCTGATGTTTACATTGCAATTCATTTGACACATTCACATTCGAAACGATCGGAAATAATTATATTTAGAAACACAATCATCATTTGTTAACTCTCTGCATAGATAGACCCCGAATTTTTTTTATACACTTGTATATAAGACATATTACAGCTTAAAAGAAAATAACACAGTTGCAGCATTTAAGAAAAACAACATTATCAGTCTAATGTCCGTCCGCACAAGTTGAGATAAATCACTTGAATTTATGAAAATTAAAATATTTACTATCTTACACAGCAGCAAATATTAAATATTTTCAATATATTCTAGACGACTAAATTGCTGTGATTTAAAGTTAGTTTCAAAATATGCGAACATGTCTATCACACATTCTTTAACAGTTTTCTCAACTGAAATGGAAATTTAATTATTAGACTGTAAGTTTTTACTTGCATTTCTTTTAACGTTATTTTAAATTTTCTTACTTTCTCAATTAAAATTAAATTAATAAAATTAAAGAATTTCATCATCAAGATTTTCATGAATATCGGCTGTTTAAATTTCACTGAGCCCCCCCCCCCCAAAGAAAACATTTATGAAATTACTCCCTTTTGTCTATGTGCATCGGATATAGAAACTTTGCATCGAAACTGTAGACCAGTATCAAATACTACACCGAATTTTATTATATTTCACCTTATAAGACCTGTAAAAGGGCTATAACTGCCTCGCGATATTTCATGACTACTCTGTATATCGAATAATCGATAGGAGATATTCAGTTAGAGGTATTCAGAAAGGCATAATTTACTAGTAAAAATAGACGTTCGTGTATTGACAGGAATTCTTCGTGAGTAAAGTCTTTTTCTGGCACGCGATTCGAATTCTGTGTTTCAACAACAGAAAATCAGTGCTAGCTTAAACATAAAAGAAATGTTTCTGCTGACTGCTGCATAAACAAAAGCTTATGTAATGACTTAGATGTTTTATTTTATAAAAATAGAATAATGCAGATAAATTCTGTTTCGTTGAATATTCTAGTATTTTCGTTGCAAGGGGGACATTTTCCTCCTTAACCATTCCCTTGATTTTTGCCAACAGTAATTTTCTCTCTATACTGTCTGGTACAGATGCTGCACACGAAACTTTTCGGTTTTCAATCATGGTGAAGACTTTATCTACCTTTTCTCGAATTCACCTTAAAAAACTTGTACTTTTCCGTTGTGTTCAGAATTTAGAATATTAAGTGTTGCGTTTGGATCAGACAATGAAGGATTAAATGCTTTTGCTAGGGGGGATGTCGCACTAAGTTCCACAGATGAATTTTAGAAAAGAATGGTTAATTTCGCTCAAAGCAATTGATTTGAAGTTTGTGGACTCTTTGCAATAGTCGTGCGAGGTCCCATCTATCAGTCTTGAATAGAACGAGATATCATTAGCAGATATGTTCTATTCCAGGAAACCAACAAAGTATATTTTTGATTAATTCGAAATCCTAACTGCTGAGAGTACGTAAAAGATACTATATATATTGTCCTAAAGACAACATTAACTGTTAGGGAGGGAATACAAGAAAAGTTAAGACTACGGTCAAGCAAACGTGCCAACAATCAATGGCTCAAAAAAAGAATTTTTTCCCTGTTTTTCCTCCTGCATTCTGTTTTATAAATTAACAGAGGAGACAGTATCCGTATGTGAGGTGATATATATTTGGGTAGACTCTCACACCCTCATGTCTTTTCACGTAGAAACTTGACTGCTCAATTTTTCAGAGATGATTTTACAGACTGATATCCTGGTTGCTTTACTCCACTCCGACACTGGTCAAATATGTGATCATTAATTTTTAGTAGATGCTACATAGACTTTGTATCCTGGATTTTTCTTTTAGGAACAAAATATTTAGCACATGTTTTGGAAACCCGATCTGTGGACCTGAATCCAGATCTATGCAATTTAAGATATTGCCGTTCTGAATCTACTTCTTCATTTCCTTGCTACCTTTAGTCCAGCGTTGGAAAAAATAGTGACCTGTGCTTCCTATTGACTTCACTCAGTACTTGCGTATTAATGCCACTGAGGCTACAGATTGGCGGTAATGGGCCAATAAAGAGCAATCTTGTTTACAAAAACCGCCAAATTGGCGTTAATACGTAAGTACAAAAACCGCCAAATTGGCGGCACTTAAAAACCGCCAAATCTGTAGCTGCGGTGGCGTTAATACGTAAGTACCCTTCACTCTACTAATATTATCACACTTTCATGAATGCGTTGAGTTTCTACTCGGGATGACCACTCTTGATATTAAATAAATATTCATTATATCAAACTGGCACATCAGATTATAAGGGCTAATGTTTTAAATCAGGGGTTCTCAATCTGTGGCAGGCATACCCCTCGGGGTACGCGAAGGACCATTTGTGGGTATGTGAAATCAATGTTAGTAATGGCGGAAACCAGAAAACATACAGAATTTAGTTTCTCCAACTTCGTGTGAAAAGTAAATAATTAAGTCGAGCAAGTCGTAAAGCCTACTTTCGAAATAGTGAAAAAAGAAACCTGGTAATTGATTGATGTTTGCCTTTCACAGATATGACGTTATATATGTCTTCACTTGAACCCGATTTTACAAAGACAAGCTCAAGGATTGCATTAAAAATTTTTTTCCACATTGAATAGTCGATTATCACAATGCATAATTTTTTTCTATTCTTATAAGTTACTGCGAAATTAATACAACACTGGTTTCATTTGTTTTGTCGTTGAACTAATGTCACTTTAAAAATGGAATAAAATATAAAATCAAAAATAAGTCTTGCAAATGTTATAAATTCGAGTCATTTGACTCTTAAGCTAACCTAAGTCATTCACGTTATTGGCAACTTTTTGCACTGACGGGTGGTTGTGGATGTGTGTGCATACGACAGTAAGGTGTACGCGAAAATAAAAATACTAATCAAGGTGTACGCGAGGGAAAAAAAAGATTGGGGACCCCTGTTTTAAATGAACTCGTTATCTTGTAGTTTTCTTTCATGTCACTAGGCCTCTTATTACATGTTGGATCATTATGTTGCCTTTTGAGTTGTCATTCACTTTTGAGATTCTTTCATAAATTACGGAACTTAGATGTTTTGAAACTTTCTGAACGATATGAACAAATGAACTAAAACTTGAGACGTCCGGAAAACATTAAAGTACGATAAACTGCTTGTTAAATTTTGTAGATGTAGGATAAGGCAGCAGATGCAAATATTGGATAAAGTCCTTCTTGAGCTTATCAAACAAAATACCTTTCAGTTTTAATTTGCTGAAGTACTTCAGAATTTTGAATTACAAAATTTTAGAAGTGCTGAAATATTTTCATTAGACTAAACTAAATCCATCTAACTGAAATATCTTTCTCGTAATTTCGTAATAACAATATGGGTAGATAATTTATTATAAACTTTAAAACTGCAATGTTTGAGTCTCGGTTCGACAGAAGAACTGTAGCGCTTTTAAGTACAAGTAAGATAATATCAAGAGATATAAAAATTAAAAATTAAACTTTGCATTAAAGAGAATGGCGCAAAAATGCAGCAAATTCCAATAAAATACAAAAGAAAGATTTTTAATTACAAAAAAGAAAATACAGAAGAAGTAAACAATAGTGATAACAATATACCTTCTGCGCGCAATGCAGCAGCATCCAGTGATTGCATCAACAATATTGTCCATTATTAACTAACGAATTACTACAGAATCAAACAACAAAAAAATCATGCTTCAATAAAAATTATAACACATTAAGATTAAACAAATAAAATGGAAGAGAACTCGAATGGCGAAGTTTTTCAAAGTGCCACTTGCCATCGGAGTTCTAATATGGATAAAGTTTCTGTCAAGGGAATGACTTAATAGTCAAATAATATTCCCTCTGTGGGCAGAATTTATCCAATAATTGAAATAATGTAGGGAAAAAACCTTTCTAAAATAAGAAAAACTTCAGAAAGTCTTCTTTCACAAATCCAATAAAGAAATAAAAGATAAAATTAACATTACCCTCTTCCAAATACCTGTGAAAACAATGCCATCGAAGCAATTCAGAAAAAAAGTATATTAAGTCTATAAGCTAGCGAACCTAGCTCCATCTATTGGGAAAAATTCGAACCAACTAACAAACTTAAAAGTCACGTTTTTAAGTTTGAGTACAAAAAACCGTCAAACTTGTAGAGAAACAGTCACCGTAAAATAGGCGTGGTATAGAATTCGGAGAGATATGTGCTTATTCAGGAGTCAAACTGTTTATTTGATCCAGGTTCGAACTATTTAAATCCATCATTCTCTCCTAAAACTCTAGTGTAATTTCAAATACAGTGCTAATATGAGAATTCAAGGTATTCACACAATGAGGCCATAAAGTGGCAAACCGATCTATTATCTAACTTATTCTTTCTATACAAAAATTCTAGATAAAACCATATTAGAGTAGTGTAAGCGCGAAGAAGGGGATACAGGCTCAAGCGTCGTTCTTGTAACATAATTAAGATTGGAAATTACGAATTTTTTCCAAAATAGCCCTTCTGTACTTTCAAACACTAATCTATCTAATTTAAAATACAGAAGCAATTAAAAAATTACGGCTTGATAATCGTAAATTTTTTTGTCTAATAGAGTGCTAAAAGACATATATTTTAATTTTACACCTAAAGTATATTTTCTTTATGTGCAATTATAGTGAATTCATATCAGATTCTTATTGGCATGTTAAAATTACTCTATTTTATTGAAGGAAAATATACTATAAAAATACAGCTTTTCAAATAATATTATAAGATACGCAAATAGACTTTAATGTTAGATATATTCAAAAATTGCAGCATAGATTAGATTTGATGATAAATAAAAGCATACAACTAGCCGACGATTTATCCGAGGAATGAAGTTTAAGAATAACTTGCATAAAGTGTCAAAAAAATGTGAAAGGGAGAAAGTTGAGTCTGTATTAGAAGTTCTATAACAATCATGTTACGTTCAAGACACTTACAATCAATAGAAAAAATTGCATAAAAAATGACATAAAATCTACTAAACATTTATGGTAATTAAAATTTTGTTTCAGAGAGAAACACCTGATGCAACAAAGTTGCTTTAGAGCAGCTTGCTTCTTGCCAAAGATACAAGAACGCTCTAAAATGAAGCAACAAGTGAGATAGATGAATACTAGATGTTTGCATATAAATATTGTAAGAGGAAAAGACGGAAATATTACAGTAACATTCCGACATTATTCCAATTTTAGTCATACATTCAAGTAAGTACTAGAAGTAGCATGCTTTCTTTGAACAGATTACAAATTATTAAAGACGAAATAAAATAAGTTTTATAATTTTTATCAGATTCAGCCTAAAAATATGATGTGCTTTAATAAAAAGTTGAACCACGCTATCAATATTAAATAACAACAAACATATGCCCATTTAAAATTTTATGGATAAAACCAATTCGATTCAAACTATCTTGCTCAAAAAACTATGCTTAGCTTCTGGCTCAAGTCTAACATGCTTTTTTTGAAATTAAAAGTAAAGCGTTTTATAAATGTTTACCAGAATTCCCTGAAAGAAATTTGTAAAATAGATATGAAAACACAATAATTTCATCGATATTTCATTATAAATAAAATTTGCTGTGAAACGTTGCGAAACACAAAAGTTCGCTAGCAGATACTTCAAATAAATATGTAAATTTTCAGTGATTTGCCGATAAAGGGACACATTATTAGCTATTTAACAGCTTGTTGAAATTCGCGGCGCACAATATTCAGTAATATAACAGAAATGCTGTAAATGCGTATTCTTCGAAACTCGGTATATTTTTATGAATGATGATAACGACAAATACATAAAATCGACTAAAAATTATTTGTATCAATTTCTGAGAAAGATATGAAAAGCTCATATGTCTTTAGAGTCCTCAAGTTTATTAAAATTAATATTCAGAACTGAAACATAAAAGTTTTCAGACACAACATAAAAGTTTCCGAACTTTTACAATGAAATTTCGCAATTACGTCGATTTCTGATGAATTGTTATTAATTTGAAGAAAAAAAAATCAAAATATCGATTATTAATAAATCCTCTTTAGTCCAGATAATACATCGCCACAGAAAGCTAAATAAAAACTTAGATAGGGGTTGAAATTAAATTTTCAACATGGAACATGATATCAGATGAGCATTTAAAACTTTTTCAGAAGTTTCAACAAGTCACGAACTTCAATTTTTAATGAAGTGTAATTCTACCAGGAAACGAAGCAAGTTTACTATAAAGATAAAGTAATTAAAACTCACCGGACAATTTTTCTCTTAGGGAAAAAGGAGCGAGGGTGCGCCCCTGATGGAATTGTTGCTTCGAATGGGGCGGCGCACAAACTTTTCCGTCTTCGACTGGCAGAGCTCTATCGCCTGTTTGACGGTTGGAGCGTGGATTGAAGCACTTGAGCGCCCCATGCTTCTCCCCACACGCTATATAAAGGAAGTAGCGCTCGCGCGCACAAGCGCATAGGCAGCGCCAAGAGTTTTCTTCCTTGTTTTTTCCCCGCCTGCATTTATCTTGCCCCTGCATTCGTTGTTCTTTCACAGAAAAAAATCGCTTTGAAACAGGCGAAAAAAAATATTGATAGGAAGTGTTTGGAAGGGAATGAAACTTTATTATGTTTTACTTTACTTAAGCTTCGGTGTTATTAGTTAGATTTTCAGTAAGTCTACAGACTGTGGCTTTTATTTTTAAGTTAAGAACTATCTATGCTTGTTATGTGTTGTGTTTTAACAACTAATCACAATCCTAATGTTATGTTCTGATGATCTTGTTACAATTGCTATATATTAACAATGCGTGACAATGAATCTTACATTCTTCATATTTATATTTTAACTAACAAAACTTACAAAAAATCTTTTCAAAGAGTGAAAAATTCTCTTTGAAATAGGCGAAAAGAAAAAGAAAATTTTGATAGGAAGTGTTTGTAAGGGAATGAAACTTTATTATGTTTTACTTTGCTCAAACTTCGGTGTTAATAGTTAGATTTTCAGTAAGTCTACAGACTGTGGCTTTTATTTTTAAGTTAAGAATTATCTATACTTGTTATGTGTTGTGTTTTAATCACTAATCACAATCATAATGTTATGTTCTGATGATCTTGTTACAATTGCTATATATTAACAATGCGTGACGATGAATCTTACATTCTTCATATTTATATTTTAGATAACAAAACTTACAAAAAATCTTTTCGAAGAGTGAAAAAAATCTCTTTGAAACAGGCGAAAAAAAGAAAATATTGATAGGAAGTGTTTGGAAAGGAATGAAACTTTATTATGTTTTACTTTGCTTAAGTTTCGGTGTTAATGGTTAGATTTAGATGTTTCGTAAGACTACAGACTGTGGTTTTTATTTTTAAGTTAAGAAATATCTATACATATTATGTTTTGTGTTTTAATAACTAATCACATTCGAAAAGTTATCCTCTGATGATCTTGTTACGATTGCTATATATTAACAATACATAACAATGAATCTTACATTCTCATATTCATATTTTAATTAACAAAACACGCAAAAATGTGTTTCGAAGGGTGATTTGGACTGAAACTAATATTTAGCTACTTTATCTTTTTTCCCTTAGTGATGCAAGGAAGAAGAATTAAACTTGTTCAATTTTGTAAGTTCTGTACATTTACACTCACTTGGTGGTATAAATTTAGTATAAAAAATAACCCTTCGCGAATTTCATTCATGATTTTTGAGTTAAAATTATAATCATTGTAGAGCTTTTCTCTTCTTCGGATTTCTGGATTATTTTATTTGCTTACATTTTACTTCAAAGACTTGTAATAATTTAATCTTACTCTCTTCCATTTGAAGCCTCCAAATAAATTTAACGTATAGTTTGACTTAATAACGTGATATGGTAACTTTAGTTGCATTTGGTTCTACAAAAAGCACTTTTTTTAATGTAGAACTATTTTAAAGATTTTTACTTCAACAAGAAATTAGAATTTGGAAAAATAAGAGAAAACAATTTAATCATGTGAAGCTATTTCATGTACCATATAAAGAGTTTTTATACAAAAAAGTTCAATGCTTTACGGACTCAGATGTTCAATATATTATCTTCAACAGTCAAAAAATTTTTGCAAGATATATTCATTCATCCGTTACGGTTATTTAAGTGATTTTTTCATAAATAAATTTCTCTAGGAAATCTATATATTTAAATTAGTTTGGTAAAACCTTTAAACAGTTCCCCACATCAACTACCACGCCGATTTCGACAATTTTTATTTCATATAAAAGCTTATGACGTCTAGATATGTCATCCAGGGTCACTTGCCCCACCCTCTCCATTTTCGACAGATATTGAGAAATAAACTTTGACGGAGTTCCAGAGCTTCTAAAACTGGACCGATTTCGCCAATTTATATCGTCACTTCCTTAAAATAACTAGCCAACCAGAATGCACCTCTTTAATTTGGGAGTTTAAAATGATATTTTTCATTTGTAGGCAGTTCTGTAGCATCTCCAAATTATAAACAATAACCATATTATCTCTTTTTTATTTTATTTAATTTAATTTTAATAGCAGACGATATTGTTAAGACATATCTCTAAATATTATGGTCTTTGTTTTCGTTAAAATTTAGTTTAGCATCAATAGCAACCGATTTTGTTTCATTTCTAAATTTATTGTTATTTGATTGGCAACAAGAAAATTAATGGTTGTTACAATTTTTTTTTTTTGGAATGCAGCGTTGTTTAATGAGAGAATGAAGTTGTTTTTGAAATAAACATTTTGATTTTGAGATGACTTCTTGCTTCCATCACTAATCCCTACATTCCCATCAAAATGGCGTGTCAAAAAGATTGTAAAATACCTATTGTAGGTATGGGAGCTATTTATTTAGGGCGATATCATTCTGTATTGACGGATCTGAAGGCATTCATGCAGAAATTCGTGAGAAAGTTGTACAAAAAAATACAATTCGATTGGGTTTATTATCAAAAATTTTATAATTTTTAAGGAAGCGGTTGTCTACAAAGAATACGAAATCTACTATGATTTTATAGTCTATTCCACTGATTTTCATGCAGTAATTAGAATTGAAAAATGTAGTGGCTCAGAGCCTCGAAGTAGCGAGGTGGCATTCGCAGTACTGAGCAAAGTTGGTGCTGGCCAAAAACCCACCCGGAGGACGGTGTGAGCGGCTAGTGTATTTATAATAATGAATTAGAAACATTTTGCCTAACAGTAATCCAGTTACATATTTGATGGTGTATATTATATCTGTTAAAAACATCCCTTTTCCTGGACCAATACAAAGCTTCAAATAATGAATAGCATCAGTATATAGAATCCTATCTACTGATGCTATTTCTTCTCTACCGACTTCTAACATAGCATACACTCAGTTTACGATAAAAGTTATAGGTTATTTATTACAATAATTTAACTAACCGTGTCCGTGGACAAGTCATTATACTATACATTTACTTCTGTTGTCAACATCTGTTTATCTCAACTAATACAAAGACTACAACGATTAATAAGACATCAGTATATACGAATTTTATTTTTACCGCCTTTTGACATAGTATGTTCAATTTACCTTGAAACACATAGATTTGTGGCATCATCGCGGCATCTGGCATTATCTCGAGTTGTAATGTGATGTCACCTATCAACCAATAGCGAACAGCTTGTTGGAGTACTTAAAGACGATTATTACTTCTGTTCACTCTCTTCTTTTTGTATCATCTCACAGCTAGAGTGTTTAATGATGTTTTGATTTAATTTAGGATTTTAATTCAGTTGTTATTCTATTAAATTTGTTATTTTGTTATCTGATAGTCTTTCTTTGACTGTGTCACCAGCTCTGAGTTTCTCACAATGGAGTACTTCTGATATATGTGGAATCAGGCATGATAGGTTGAGAAGCTGAGTAGTGTAGTATTGTACTAGTTAACCCGCCGATTCCTAAGGCCATTGAAATAAAAGGACCTCAAAATACGGAAACGTCCGAGCTCCTCTATCAAAGATAAGGGAAATTCATTTTCTCCCTCTGAATCCAGAATGACAGCTGGCATTGTCCGAATTGTAAGAAGACTCCCCTCTTCCCCAAACACATCTGGGCGAGCCACTAACAAAGAAAGCACGCGTCGCGGGTGTGAAATCAATCACTACGAAAGGGGGTAGAAATTTCAGAGTGACATTCGGACGTTTTGGGTGGCTATCGTCTTTTGCTTGAAGGGACGTATGGGGCGGTCCCGTATCGAAAGAGTTAATATGAAAATCTTAAGTGTCGATAGTTCTACTTACCTACTACCTCGGCGACTATCCCAGTAACTGTCACCTCTACATATGATGTAAAGTTAACTTGACCACGACGAAGGACTAGAAGTTTCAGATTCAAAGAAAAATCAAAACATCACTGTGGCATAACGAGGGTAACTGGCGCCCGGACATAACATACTTCTTTCACCCCAGTCTTCATCCGTGGTTTAGCAAGTATCAATGGCGCCAGGGGCAGAGCTTTATTTTTTTCGCCCCCATATGATATTCCTTTTTAAAATGTGATATAAACGCACTAATTTTCTGTCCCCATGGCGCCCCCAAGGCTAAAGTCCGAGGCATCAATGCCCCCTTGCCCCACAGCTACGCCACTGAAACATCACAGAGATTCTAAAATCATAGATACGCAACTTCCCACAATATTTTTTTTCCTTTCTTACAATGCTAATATTTAAGCACGTAACCTCATCTCACTTCGTCCAACTTAACCTGCCTGAGTGATAAAGTTCAGCACGGATTTACTGATTGTCTAATAACTCGTTTGCAAAAGTACCAAAAAATGGCTAAATGTCACAGCACGATACTTACATAAAGAGTCTGCAACAGAATCGCCAACCACATAACATAAAATTATTCAATTATGAAGGCATGCTGTTCCATTAAATTTAAATCGATGATAAGCATCAAATATACAATAGAGATATTTGCTTTCTGGAAATTTGATTTTTTAATCCTAACTAATTGTAACTGTAATTTGACATCTGAAAACTTATTTATGAAGTACTACTTTTGAAAAGAGAGGGTTACTTTCCACAACTGCAAGACTAGAGACTTAATGAATTGAATATACTTTAGTAAACAGATAATATATTATACTGAAAACCTACATAAAGATAAACAACTTTGCGATTGCTATTATTTATTGTATGTTAAAAAACAACTCAGCAATATGAAACTAATTTATTCCAATTGTTTTTCATATTTTATTTGCATTACTGTAGCAACAATAAAAATATATCATATAACGGAAAATTTTATGTGGCCTTTTGAAAATGATTAACTAGTTCACCTGTTTATAAATGACATTCAGTGTAAATATAGAGCCCGAACTAAGGGAACATTTTATTTAGACTAACCAATTTTGCTTTTTTTGTATAAAAAAGAGTCAGCAGAAGTCTATTTGGTCTTTTGTCAGTTGAACATTTAGCCTGATGGACAAATTGCTTATTTGGTAATAGCTCACAATTTTATTTTCATGATATTTAATTTAAAACAAGAAATGAAGGTGCTAATATTTATAAACAAATTTTGAGGGGCTTGATAGGCTATTTGGCAATTGGCTTTGGAGAGAGGAATTCAGGTTCGAACCTTGTAAAGATGCGCATTGTATGTGGATCTGATTGTATCATTACATTTACGCCATACACACCTGCATCCTCGTGTTTAGAGCCATTTGGCTCCTTTCCGATTTGGATGGATGGAGGAGAATTTTATTTTTTGAGAAAGGACAAAAAACAAATATCAGGTACAAAAAACAAATAAAAATGAAAAAGAAATATACACTGGAGAACAGAAAGAAACAATACAAAATAGAAAAAAAATACGTAGGAAAAAGGTCATAAGTAGCCGGAAGTGTGGCTCAGTCTGAGTGATGAGGGATCAATTATTATCCTCTGTCAATAAGATTGTTCTACCAATCATATCAAACTATATGAGTCGAAGTCGGGTTCTTTGAAGTTGTTCGTGAGAATGTTTTTCAACCACGTACTCTAATGACACTGCTGGAGTTTGGGACTGAGTAGAGGGTAGAACTGAATTTTGGCAGTAGTGCATTGATCTCCTTTTTTCGCAAGAGCAGTTGTGGCCATGTCTGAAGATTTGAGTTTGAGTTTTGTTTTGTTTTCCTAACTATAAGACTATAGTTGGCTATACTGCGCCAAACTATTTTAGTCATCTACGTAAACTGTGAAAGCTTCAACTATATAAAAACAATGGGAACTTTAAAAAAAAAAAACAAACGAAGCTAATGTTTAAATAGTGGATAAAAACCTATTAACTTTAAAATGCTAAAAGATTTTAGATTGTGGGGTTTTGCCCAATAAAATAGAAACCTCATTGACAGAGTTCTAAAATAATGTAAACGTTGGGAAATTAAAATTTGGGCATTCTAGTTAAATGTGGTGAACTGACATAATGAGTTAAGATTGAGAGCACATTGCGCTCTGTTCCCTAAAAGCAAATGACGATGGTGAATCTATGTGCTACTTATGTAAACGGTGTTAAGATTGTGTCTGTTTTTCTGTTTGATTGAGAGGGCGCAAGTTCTATACGAGGGTTTATACATGTGAAGCTTGTTTTGATATCAAAAGGTCCCACATTTCGACATTTTGAATGATGAGTATTGTGATGTATTTTTAAAATCATTTAAAGGTATGATAGATTAGCAGAGATAGTGCTAATAGCGGCCCTATTGCTCTTCAAGTTGCTCTATAATTCCAACATGAGATGGTACCAAAATAGCAAAACACTAAACCACGAGAATCGAGTTTATCTGAAGGTCTTAAACATTTAAAAAACCAAAGGATTTTATGAGAATGTTATGATTTGAAATGAGAGATTTTAAACACTTAGTGAATCCGTGTAAATAATATATTTATTTTGTGGAATCTTACACATATTTTCCAAAGTATATAAAAACGGCTGTAATCTCTGAGGTGAGAAAAAAAACAAATTGTATGTAGTTTAAAAGGAAGTTGTCGTCTGAAAAAATAACCGCAAATGAAACATGGTCATTGATTTGTGAACTCATCTGTATAAATTGGAATGAAATCATTATATTTCTGTCTATGTTCATTAAAAAATGCGATGATAGATGATATCAGCTTAACGATTTAGTAAAAAAGATTGAAAAGGATGTAAAAGACTGAGGTAAATATGAGTTCTCCAAGGAGTGAAAATTATTCTTGGATGTGGAGTTGATGAAGGTAAGGAAGGGAAAAGGCCCTGTGTCCATGTAAAATCGAACATTATCCCTTTCATTCATCCTAATGGTTTGTTTTAGTGAAGTAGGTCGTATTACATCAAGTTGACGGCGCATGGTAGTTTGGGAGGAAATACGTACGTTGTTCCACCATCTGACCACATAGAAAAATTATTATCATGCCTCTCAAAATAGTTCCGTGCTTTCTTCAAAGGGAGCAGTAATATAGCTGAATAAACTAAACCCATCTATTCTACTTGCCGATGGTTACATTATCCACTGCATCATAAATCTTATATCCCATTGAGAGATTCTGTGTGTTTTCTTCAGCGTGAGCAATGCACTACCAAAAAAAAAAGTTTCAAACGACCGGTCAGACAAGAGCGATGGAAATCGTGGCTAGCCAATGGCTGAAAATGCATACGATGCTGAGGGAAAATGGTCAGCAGCGACAATTCAAACCAATCGGTTGCACATTGACGGTGACGTAAGACCCCAACGATGACCGGAAATATCGTCTCAGACCGGCTGCCCTTCAATGCGTCAGTGCTAAAAAACTTTTCCGTAAGTGGCATTGGCCTCATGCTGACAAAAATCAGCGCACGTTAGCTCCGTGTGATATACGCTAATAATTCCAGTGTTGGACAGAACCTGTGTTTCCTGAATTTATGTATAGCATGTAAGGTAGAACTTGATGTTTCCTGAATTTATGATCAAAATGCTCAATCAGGCTATTTTAGAAATCTAGTATCTCTCAGCTGTACAACTTGTTGGGGATTACTGCCATGTCTCACCCGGAAAATCATTTAGTTATAAGAGTTCTACAACTCAAAACATCATTTCCTGCAACATGATGGAAATATGTAGTAGAGAAATTAGTGGTTTCCCCTTTCGTACAGTTTCCGTTCTTCCTGAAATTTACATCTCCAAACATTTGTCCTCCAGTGTCAGCATTTTGTATATATAACTAGAATTATAGTTACTTTCAGATATAATAATAGAAGTTTTCAGAGTTACAACGTCTAAGGCTATATTTCATCTGACCAGCAGCTTTTATTACTAATTTACATTTTTTAATTCATAGCTAATATAATCCTAACGGTTAGCTTGTTCAAGCACGATTGACATAATTATTGGTAGTTTATTATACACATTAATCATCTGTCAGACACAAACTAAGCGAATGATTAGTAAAAAAAAAAAAAAATTAGAATTTTCAATGCTTAATCATTATTAATTTAAGTATATATTTCTACTATTATTTTAAAAACTTAATTTTACTTTTATATGATTTAAAAATGTTTCTTCTTTTTAACTTAAAAAGGATATTGTTGAACCTTATAATGCATTTTTTTCATCTCTATTATAAAATTCAATACAGAGGTGAAATTTGGAAAGCGGGTTTTTTACTTGAAATCGGAAAACTGATTTGCTTTTGATCCGAAAGAAATCTCGTTTTTTTCGCGCGAAAATTTTCATAAAAGCTTTGTTCTTAACTGTTTCAAGAAATCGAAAGAGAGTTTCCGGTAGATCTTTACTGTTTTCAAAAAGATATGCACAAAAGAGAGCCATTTGGGCGTCAAGAAAAGATGAATGCATTGTATCTTATTTTAGTAAGGTCTTCTTTTGAAAAGAACTATTTAAATAAATTTACGTATAGGAGACATCTGAAGAATTAAAAAGAATCTGGGGAGAAAATTAAAGGATTTTGTTAAAAGAAGAAATATTTGGAGAAATAACATGGTTTATTTCGGCTGATATGAATATAAATTGCTTTTTTTACGATAAACAATATTATATTTACGTATGTCTTTATTATGTACTGTTTTCAAGGCCGAGACAAATAAAACATCTATAATTTGATATCAACTCATCTCAAAGGAGCTCAATATTTTATGATAAATGTGTTTCTTTTCAAAATACATTTAAAATTGATTCTTTTGCAAATTACAATCTTATATTAAAATTGCAAATACAGTACCTCCTAAACCTAGCATACATAATGTTCAATCTATTGTTCCTTTTTAATTCTGCATAGAAACATGGTAGCCTTGTGATAAGGGCTTTGTTCGAGATTGAAATTTGATTCCATCAACTATTGATCGTGTATGTGGGCTGTGTACTACCTGAAGTAGACTCAGATCAAACGTCTCCCAATGGTGTGTAGCCGGAATAGTGGCTCTCGGCTCAGGCGTTGAACTCAACGTACTCAACAGTACTAAAATGAGATCGTCCTCAAATAACTGAGTGATGCTTTAAATGCGATGTTAATATTTACTCTCAACTTTAATTTTATATGAAGTCTAACATATAGCCACAAAAAAATTTAAATCAAAAGTGCGATGTTGCACAATAATACAACATAGAAGCTCAGAGAAATTGTAAAAGAAATTACAGCTAGAGCATCGTCATAATGAATGGAGGGTCAAGGAGGAAAAGCTATGATGACCAAATTTCTTTTATAGGAAACGAGGAAAATCCCGCTGACAAGCCGGAATGCAAAGGTAGATTCCTTTAGTCCTGAGATATATGAAAAGAACAGTTTCCCCCATTTTCATATGGATTAGAGCTGCAAGAATGAAAGAGAGGAAAGACTGCAAATAACGAGAGATTTTACAAGGTGTAAAAGTATAGGTGAAAGATACTTTAAGTTAGTGGGGAGAGGACGGGAAGGGTGGGAAAATCACTTTCAGCTCATAACTTCTAAGCAACTGCGCTATCAAAAAAAGTTTAAATGCAAAAATTGTTCGACGGCATTATAAGTTGAAAATTCGCCCTAATTTTGATTTTCTTTCTATTTCAATTGTAAAGGGAAATATGGGGAAATGAAGATTCCAAACCCCCACCATTCCCCCCCTTTCAGCTGATCTACGAACTCGACCGAGATTTTCACCATCCTTACAACATACCCTACGCTGGTTAAAATCAAATCAAAATTACCCCAGTTACTGTGTTCACAAGATAGCATGGGTATAAACGTTATACATATACCTAAATAAACTTTTGAACGAAGGGTTGTTTGGGGTTCTAGGGCTCATGATCGATAAAGATCTACAGAAATTTTCCAGATATCGTGTCATGAGAACCATTCCAGTAGGTAGACTTCCTATAAGGAATTTGCCTAAAAAGTTTTCAGTCTCTTGGACACGTATCTAACAATATTAACATCATTATATTTATTTAATTAAGGTAATATAGCAAATAAGGATGTAGAAAAAATAATTTAAATTACATTTGAATTATAATATTTTTATCTGATAAAAGTATAAAAATATTTTGAAATGCCAGAAATAAAAGTAGGAAAAAAAACCATCGAAAATGTATTCGGTTTAATACCCTGTCTCTACTATTTCATCAACAAAACTGTCCCCCTCGTTCTCACCAACTTCAGTGCTCAGCAGTTTGTCGTAGAAAAACCTTGCTTCAGGTTTAACCAGATTTCTTAAATGCTGGAGTATTTTTTAAGTGTTATAATTAACGTGAAAAGTAAGTAATGATCTATTATATAGTCTTCAGTGGTTGCTTCGTTTCTTGCCTTTTTCCCTTGTTTTCTTCCCCGCTTTGGAGGTCGCACATCACCTTAAACCCAGTGCATCCTCAAAAAGAATTTCCCTTTTAAATTGTAAGCTCAACAGTCTTAACCCTTGAATGCACGAAACCTCATAGTTTTTCTTAAGTTTTCTAACACTTGAAATGTGAATTCTGATGGAATGCTAATGTCCTTCCTGTTTCCAAGCAGATATCATAAAACTAATCAATGGAGCTAACAGATGGAACAGAAGCCACAAAATCAGTAAAAAAATGGACCCTCATATATTTTTCCTGGACCCTCCAAATGTTGTATATTCAGTTTTCATTTCACTGAGTTCTCTAGTAATGAAGCATAATCGATATTGTTTTCAGATGATTTGTATTTTAAGGATCTCTGGCGAAACAGGACTTAATGTATTATTATTTGTCTATAAGAAATAAAACATCCCGAGAATTTCGACGCAATTTCTATTTTTAATAGTACACATTATATAACATCGAATGTATACACTTTTGGAACTATTTGATGATAAATTTTGAATAAAAATGTCACTACCTAAGACGTTTTTTAAGTAATTAATTAATATATTTGCATAACTCGTGCTTCATAAGGAGTTTTCGTCGATGTGAAGTATTTCCCATTTACCTAATACATATTATTGTATAGTAATGAAATTGGGTGAAAATGGTTTGGAAATTTTGAGTTCCGTTAAATAACAATACAAAACATACAATTTTGTATAAGCCATGTAAATTTTGATTAAAATCAAGTGGAATATTTTGAATTGGAATACGTTTAATATTTCATAAAGGAAGGTACTGTATGACAAATTATTACGCAATTATACGAAGTTTAATTTATTTTTAACAAGAAAATGTGTAGATTCCTAAAAATGATTTATAAAAAATATTCATTTACGTAATAGAGCTATTAGATATCTGACGAATAAATGATCGTTAATTAGTAAGAACTTGCCGCCGAAATAAGAGACATAAAACTAAGACAATCGGTAATCAATACATTGAGCTTTGTTAATAAGTCAGAATATTGAATAGGTTCATAAATTATAGGCAAAGAAAAGAAATAATTTTTCGGGTAATTGGTTTACTTCCAAGATCATTAAGTACATGATTTATCTAGGGGAATAAGTCATTCTATTACGCCTTCCCCATAAATCTGCTGTATAAATTTAAAAAGATAAGCCAAAATTTGTAAAATTCTTATGAAAAGCTTTATTCCCTGCAAGTTTTAACGCCTTTTTCAGTATTCTTTAGAGAATGACATATCAATATGGATGGAAACTCTTTGATGGAATTTCAAAAGTTGTGATCTCGCAGAAAATCTGTGCAAATCATTTCCTCCAAAGCATTCATTTCAACATTCATTCCGTATTGGTTTTTACAATATATATATATATATATATATAGCAAATGCATAAGAAATACGCAATCCACAGCACATTATTCTTTTTAAAAAGTATTCGCGTGTTAAAAATTCCTGTAAATATGCCGTAATAAAGATGGAAATAATGAGGAAAATTTCAAAATTTTCTGAAATGGTATATTTTAAAGATATACAAAAGGACGGTCGAGGGGTACTTTAATTTTGAAATCTGATCAGACAAAAATCTTCATGAGCTTTTCATACATTACTCAAATTTCAAAACATTTCTCCTGGATGTGATTTATTTTATGCAAACCTCCTCCACGCAACTGATCTTCGATTAAAAACGCAACTCAATTTGACTCTTTCTATTACCAAATCGAAAAACTGCAATGGTGTTACATCGATATTCAAATTTCTTCAAGACTATTTTATTTGAAGAAAAATTTACTATCCAAAATTACTTTTTAAGGATAATCAGATAAAGCTTACAATCATTATTAATCTTAGATTATTCGTATAAATCGCGATATAAGTAAATTTATTTAATCCTTTATTCTCTTCAAAATCACTAGATTTATGAAATGTATGTTAAATTATACCGCATATTATAAATTAAGCTCGATCTCCTTGAATACAGTTTGTTAAATAACAACGTTATTTGATGTATTAGTAGCTGCACACACACATATTAAAGCGGTATTGAGAAAACTAAAAATAAGTTAATCTTGTAGAAAGAATTTTAAGTTATCAAATTGTAAAACAGAGATAAATTAAAATAAACCAACAGCAATTCTCTGGGGACAATTTCGAATGTCGCAAATGTATTTGGAAGTTAGAAGAAAGAACAAATTTTAACCGTCGTCGTAATACGAAAAGCTTCAGTATAGAAGCAAATAGTGTAGACGGAACGATAATCTAATTAAAGTTAACTAAACTCATCCAATCAAATTTTGAAGAATGTATCATAAAGCATGCTCCGTGGAAGTGTTTCATAAAACAAACTGGTTCGAAAATTCAGTTGCAATTTTCTAATAAATTGCAACATAAATTATCAAGTGGGTGTACAGCAGTTCACAAAATATGTATTTTTCTACGCTATATGATGAAGTAGGGATATCTTAAGGTAAATATTTGTTGAAACATTTCAAACAAGTATTTTCTTTCAGAATTTCAGTGGAATGCAAACACTAATAATAAATTTCGCAAACAAATTTCTTGAAGTGCAATTTCTTGGTAAAAGGAAGTCAAACACAATTTTATGTTTTTAAATAAATTACTCCATAAAAGATTCTTTCAAATTTTAATACGCAATGCATGAGCTTTAGTTGCAATTTGTTTACTCAAAACTTTTAACCATGTTTGTCAATATTTGTTGTGTTTTATTTTTATTAATGTTTTTTAGATATTTTATAGAAAAATATGTGTCGCTAATTATTATAAATTTTTATATAGAATTAAATATCAATTGGCTTCAAAGTAAATTTACTTGGACCTATTCACAAACATTTCATATGAATAGCTAGAAAAAGAATATAGCTTGCACTTTTATACGATATATATAATTTACATACGCAGTAAAACTTGTACAACCAAACATTTAAAAATTAGTCTTAAAACCAATAAATTAAAAGATTACAAATCCCTACAAATGAAATGGTAACAGAAGTTATTAAATCTATAATAAACAATTAAACACAAACACTTAATCTAAAAACTTTTTTAAACTTAATCTTAAATCATACTAAATAAAATAATTAAAGGATTATGAAAGCAGATACCTTAAATATTGCAAAACCCTAATAGTAAACAAATCCAGAAGAAGTAAACACACCTTAACAACTAATATTAAAAATATATAGCACTTAAAATTAAAATAACATAGGAAAGATATGAAAAATACACTCCTATATAGAAATTTAACAATTATAATGGCCCGGAGAAGTTGGGATCTCCATTTCTCGTGTTACAACTGGGTTACGGTACTGGCCCTCCACGAAGCCTAATTGTTGGATGAAAAAGGAAGTAAATCCCAAATTTTTTTCAAGATGAGCAAACAAACGAGAAAATATCAAACCAAATAACTCCTACTCCTAAAGTGAAGTTTACATATCATAATATTAAAGCAGTTTATCAAATAATCTAAATTAACCTTTAAAAGTTTATATACTGCACAAATTCTACGATTTCACTTATATCTATCATTCTTTGATGGACCTTGGTAACACTGCCATAGCATTTTGAAAACTGTCTGACAAATATCTAATCAATTCCGCAGTAAATTGGATGATAAACATTTTTAATTTAAGAGACATAAACTAGAATTTAATACACCAAGAGATTTATTTAAAAGAAATTATAATTAACAAATCATAAAATTATAGATATCAATACAACTCAATAATACTTTATAAATATTTTTTATATCAGACATATTACAATAACAATTATAGTCCAAGATCAATAATAGATAATCTAATTACATAAACCACATAGATATATCTAAAAAATGTTAATTTAGTGAACTTGAAATTTCCTTGTTGATATAGGCATGCAAGAAATTCTTAGGATACCCATATCTTAAAGCACATTCAATACATTCTTTAATTACAGTTTGTCTATATGTAATTTCTGATATTAACATATTGCTTCTATGTACATAATTTAATATAAGGTTTTAGTATACATATATGTCATCAACTTTGTCAATCATGTAGAGGATGGTAAATGATTTTCACAATTTTAGTAAAGTTAAATCTCATTTATTCCAGAATCGTTAATCGTTTCCTTGAAAGAGCGACCATGTTATTTAATATCTTAGGTGATATTTGAAATATCCCACTCCATAACCAAATTTGCGAACGACGCCGCGCAAGGAGTAAAAACTGGAAAAAAGGCTGACTGCAAAGTGGCCGAACTACATATGCTATGGGACGCTTTAGAGCTGGTTGAATCCGGACTTCTTCAAGTTACAGTGACAGTTATTTTTATATTAGAATTTAAGTAGAAATAATAAGTTATAAATTAAAAATTAAGAATAATTTTTCATAAATTGGAAAATTCAAAATCATTACACATAAAAATTTCATAAGAAAACAATAATATATCATTACATCCCCAATAGCACAGTAATATTGCAAAACATTTTGGGCAATATTGAACAATATTGTGAATACCGAGGAATACCGAATGCTGTTGGTAAATTTTTAAAAGTTTTGTAAACGCAAAATTTTCGTACAAAATATTAGTTTTAGCTTAAAAATTCATATGATTTAAGATTTTATTTCAAAACATTCAATGGAACAATTTTTCATTAAACAGCCGAATACTATATAACACTGTGCAAACAATATTTCAAATTCTATATTTCCACTACGTTGGTTAATGTAGTGGTGACAATATTGAAAATTCTGCCTTTAACAAAGTTGATCAATGTAGTGCTGATAATATTGTAAATTCTACGTTTAACAACGTTGAAAAATGTTGTGAAGACAATATTGTAAATTCTGCATTTAACAATATAAAACAACGCTTTATTATTCGCGTTTTTTTTTCACCTGAAGTGACCATACGACCTGGATACAGTTGTAAATATCTGGTTTTGATTCTTTGTCTTTGATTTAAAAAACATCCGATTTTTAATAAAATCTCCTAGACTGTCCTTATTTTTATTAATTGAATAAATCAATTATACTTTGAAAAAATTAACTATGTCTTTTTATAAAAAATGTTACTATTGAAAAATTCTTCATCCCAACTTTTGCTAAATATAGAACTCGCACTTTAAAAAAAACTATATATCGCCCATTTCTTAATGTTGAAATTTTAACGTTGCTAAACAAATTAAAGTTAAACACTGTAAACAGTCAATGTTTGTTTAAAAACGATAAATTTCTTTGTGTCCCATATTTTTAAAATTGTTTACTTTTGAACTTAATTTCATAATTTATTACAAAAAACGTATTTGCAAGCGGAAATCGCTCTCTCTTTGACTTCAAATCATATTTTCAACTCCAAGTTATAAAAAGTTAATTAAATTAAGAAGACAATTCAGAAGAAGATCTATAGATGCTCGATACTTCGCATGAAGTCAAGCTGCTTTAGCGCAATCTATCTCTGGCTTTCGAGGCCTCGCTACTTAAGTGGGTAAGGCGACAGTCTAGGTAAGCAAGTAGTTCGGAATACGTATCCAAGTTTCGTATGCGTACGAAATGTCGATTACAAAATAAATAAGCAATGTGGTATGAAAGCAAATGATTTTCTTTTAAAACTCGAATAAGTAATTATAATGTTAGGAATATTTATAATTTTTGGGAATAAATAGTACATTATTGAAGCTAGGTTGAACGATATTGTATAATATTGTTCAATATTGTTCAATATTTATCAATATTGTTCAATATTCATCAATATTGTTCTATATTTATCAATATTGGTCAATATTTAACTTTTTTTAACCCAATATTGAGCAATATAGAAAAAGTCTTACATTTCACACTGTTTCAATATTGTAACACAATATTAAACAATATTAATTTTTCGAATTTTACAATATTGAACAATATAGTGTGCTACAAGGGATATAAAAGAAAGACGCAACACGAAAGATCTGCCCTCCCATATTGAGGTTTCATACTTTGTATGAAACGCTAAAGACGCTGATCATTCGGTTCTAACAAGAGTTAATGAGAGCTTTCATGTAATAGTTGGTAGTTCCAATCCCACTGGGTCTAGCATAGATTGGAATTGCTTACCGAATATAGCTAGACCTATAGAATTGTTGAGACTTATGCCTTTGGTTCTTGGAAATATCTTTTTATTTTAACTTTTCTGCATAATTTTCGTCTATTATCAAATATCCTCATTTCATTCAGGAAGCTTTAGCCGTTACGATTTGAAACTTTTAGACAAATTAACCCTTGACCCACGCGGCGGCTTTTATCCCCGTTAAACAGTCAGACCACCCGCCAGAACCAACATTATAGGGTTAAATGAATTTGAAAACTATTGTAATAGCAAAGACCTTGCTACAAAGGGCTTATTCAAGCAATTGCATTTACGTCCTTCAATTTTTTACAATAATGGTAAGTTTTTGTGGAAAGAAAGAAGAAAAAATTAAAATGGTTCAATTAAGTATCTTTCTACACATATGGAAATTAATACTATTCTGTATAAAAAGATTTACCGAATATAGGCTTTTCATTTGGTCTCTGATTTGGAGGTTGTTCCAGAAAATTTCAGGAAGAAAATAAATCGAAATTTGAATGTCTTTCACAGTAGCTGAAACTCGAGGAAAAAGAAAAATAATTTCATTCAATTATTACACATTTCATCACTGTCCAACATTGGAGAGAAACATGTTTTGTGCCTCAGACAAATTAAATCGCATTTAATTAAACAAAATAGATAGAAACCATAAAACCATAAAAGATTTGGTAGTATTTTAAGCATGTAACAGAAGTAAAATGTAAACCTATTCGAACCTCTTTCAGAAACCAATTAAATATTCAAGTATAGCTCGGTTAAACCTATAAGGACCGATCAGGCGGTTTCGAGGGAACATCGACTTATCATTTAATGGTGTGGAAATCTGATTCGTTATTAAGTGGTTAATAGTATTAAATGTGAGGTAACATTTTCATCAATTTTCGGTTTTGGAACAGGAAACTCTCAAGCTGGAAACCCAGTTCCAACAAAGATCTACCGTCTCTATCAGCCTGGTATGCATTAATACCATCATGAGTGAAACTATTTCATATTCATGTGGTGTGATGAAAAATGCTTGCCTCAAAATCTGGTCACAAAAAAATTGCAAGGTTCATCTCAAAATAATTCTCGTTTAGCTCAGAAGGAGTTATATATCCTCATCTAAATTTCTGAAAGTTATACAAAAACCCTTTATCTACTTCATTTCGTAATTTCATAAACATCAGTAAAGAAAAAAACAATCTGAAGAAGTTCATTTAAATTTCGTTCATTTTTAATGCTTGATTGACTTTATAAAAATTTTATTTTCATTCTTAAGTATCATTGAACATAATGTAGCATCGAAAAAACATACTTTTTCCGATAAACAAGTATTTTTATTAAAAAGCCGATTTTAATTTACTTCACACCTACGCAAATATTCTTTCATCAAAAGTTTATTACAAAAATAAGTGGAAGTAATTGAGGAGTGTTTGGAAGAAAAACAAAATTCAATTGGAGTTTTTTTCACAACACCAAAGACCAGCGAAAGAAAGATTAAAACACCAACTATATCAGGATTAAAATTCCTCTACCCAAATTGAACATGAAAGAACTTCATAACTTTTTCTGCCAGCTTTGTTTTAAAAAGGCGTGGTTCCCTAACACAAAATAAAAACCGTCTGCTTCCCGAAAGAAAACGGGGTAATGTGCAGTTTTGAATAATTGGAAAACAACAGCTGAAAAAAATATTTAACTGAAGGTTTAAGCAAACTCCAGGAAAAAACCCGAAAAAAGGGACAATTTATGTTATATTTAATTAATATTTACAGCTTTCAGAACAAATAAAAAATTCCTTTGCCCGCTGTAAAGACCTCTTCTTATTGATTTATAGTAACAGTAAGCTACTTAGCGGTAATTACTTTTTAGCAGACGTGTGGAGACTTTAGGAGATGTGTTTCTTTAAAAACGTCTTCAGAGTTGTGTTTTTTTATAATGATTTTTTTAATCAGAATCTACTTTTTTGCTGCTTTTGAAACAACATTTAATATTGAACACATACGGATTAAATATTTTGCGAGGGTGTGAAGTAACTGGGTATTTATTTATTTATCGATTGATTTTGACATTTTGCAATTTCCATCAGCCTACTCCACGGCTGATTTCGCTTAATGCAAAATGAATTATGTCGATTGATTACTGCTTGGCTTGTGATTAAATTTAAATTAATACACCAGCAACTTTAAATTTTTGCTGATTATATCTTGTGTGTAGGTTCCTCATCTAATATAATAGGACCGCGGCGGCCTAATGGTAAAGTGCCGGCCCCAGAGTCGGAGGGCTCCAGGCTCAAAACTTGACTCCATTGAAGAAACGCTGTGTATTGCGTCCCGCTGCACGCTAAGCCATACGTAGAGGAGGAGAAAGGTCGTCCCACTGATGTGACGTGGAAACTTGGAGAGGAGGGTTCCAGCTCAGGTGTCGTCCTCGACATCGTCCAGAGAGAACCATGACCATCTTCCTCCGTTTTAAAATCCACCAGCTACATTCTTGGAAGATTTTAAGAGGAAGTGGATCACATCTGTCCTTTGCTTCAAAGAAAATCAAAAGAAAAAATTCCAGCAGCCTGACCGACCGGAGAATGCAATTTACTTTGTTAAATTGTGTATTTACTTGTTTTTGCAACTTGCTAGTTAATAGCTCACCAGAGAGAACCATGACCATCTTCCTCCGTTTTAAAATCCACATTAACGCCTTGGGGAGCACAGTGAGCTTTAATTTGGCTCATTAGAATACGGGTAGCAAGATGTTCTTATATTGTGATGATGGTTCACTGCATGATATTTGAAATTTAGATTAAGTTTGATCTTTAAAGATGACCGTGTTACTTATATTGTTGATGTCGCATATTCAATGGAAAATATAGAAATGTACATTGAGCTTTTAATTATTATTTTATTTCCTCACTTATTGAAATGAAACCAATCTGAAGTAATTTTTGGATTAAAACTATGCAATAAGTAAATTCATTTACAAGCTTCTACACTGTAAAAAATTTTGGAGTGACACAACACCAAAAATGGTGGCGACTACTTTACACCAAAAGTGGTGCAGTAAAACACCAACCATTATTTTTGGTGTAGTGAAACACCAAAGATAATTTTTGGTGTAATCAAACACCAGGGATAATTCTTGGTGTAACCAAACACCAGGAATGTTCCTTTACACTACTTTTGGTGTAAAGTAGTTGCCACCATTTTTGGAGTTCAATAACACTAAAACACAGGGCCTATGTAATACATAAAATACCTTATATCCTGACACGAAACACCATCAAAAGTAAGAAAAATCCGCTGGTTATTCAAGTATACTAGAAAATAAATACCTTACCTATAAGACATATATGAATATTATATAAAATATAGTTATACATGAAAGTTGTCAAAATAACACAAAAACAATAATATGCTTAAGGCATATAAATACATGTGGGTGTGTGTATATTAAACAAATTTTATTACAAAATCTGAAAAAAAAATAAATCCTTAATTTTCAGTAGCTCCGAGAAGTTCTAAACTGAAATCATTAAAAAATTATTTAAAATAATCCAAATAAAACTTTGAATCACAGGAGTTAAAATAAATATTCTGACACGAGAACACACTATTCCGTTGTAACTCAAAGACTGCCAATTATATTAAAACAGCAAACTAATAAGAATAAAATAAAATCATCTGTCTTATTATCGTCTGCGTGTTTCAGGTGGGAGAAAAATATGTAAAGTATTTAAATCCATAAAAAACAAAATATCGAATATTAATAAATGAGGTATCAAAATAGGCTAAAATGGTAATAGGAAATTATAAATACATTAATTACTAGAACTAAATTTAAATTATTTGAATAGCAAGAAGTTCTAACCAAATTCCTTTTAAAAACCTGAAACTAAACTTTAAATTAATAAAAACTAAATAATCAAATTATAAAATTAAAAATTTACCTTTATACCATATATATGTAAATGTTATAAAGAAATTTGAATGCTAAAATGTATGATAAGATGTTTTCTAATAAAAATTATTTTCATCAATCAGAAATCAGGCACTTAAAACTTCTTGGTACACATAATTGAATTTCAACAGTTTCATGAGCCCTAACTTCATTCCAACAAACTTCTAAATATCCACACTTATCAATGAATTGTTGCTCAGAAAAGCTTCGCCACATGCATGCACACTCTCTGCAATAATTATTTAGCAAAAAAAGATATAACTTTTCTCACTGGGTAGCTATTTATATGTTAAAATCTCAGAAATTTGAGTTTTCGAAAGATGAGTTAACCCATTTCACCAACTTTTTGCTTAAAAATACACTTTCAAGTGACAAATGGCTTTAAATATGTTCAGATTCAGTATTCAAAATTATAACACATAATACTTATTTACTTTTACCTTTATAAAATTGACAAAATAGCCTTTATTCAAAATTTTAAAAAAAAATTCTAAAATTCTTGCATTTGACACCAAAATTTTAAACATGCATTTTTTTACACAAATAATTATCAGAAAAGCTTTCCCAAATGTATACACATTCACTGCAATAAGTATCTAGCAAAAAAAGATATAACTTTTCTCACTGGGTAGCTATTTATATGTTAAAATCTCAGAAATTTGAGTTTTCGAAAGATGAGTTAACCCATTTCACCAACTTTTTGCTTAAAAAGTACACTTTCAAGTGACAAATGGCTTTAAATATGTTCAGATTCACTATTCAAAATTATAATCCATAATACTTATTTACTTTTACCTTTATAAAATTGACAAAATAGCCTGTTTTCAAATTTTTTTAAAAATTCTAAAATTCTTGCTTTTGACACCAAAATTTTAAATATGCTTTTTTCACAGAAATAATGATCTGTCACATGTATACACGTCAAAATAAAATTGGTTCGTAATTTAAATGCACAGAGAATATTAATCAGGGCGAATTCGAACTAGGCTTAGTAAAGAAAATTTCAGAAGCATATACGAATTAAATGTAATATTCTTAAATACAAATGACACACATATAAATAAAGTTATATTTATCTTATGAAAACTCAATTATCTTTATTACACAACCTTTTCTAACGTTTCTGTGTAACGGCAGCAACCAACGGAAATGCAAAGTTGTTTACAAATAACCTATCGTTGCCATCGGAGACTTTCCAAACGTACGCCAGAACTGGTGTTAACACAGGTGAAAATAATTCACGAATGGTGTCAGGTGCGTGTGAGCAGGGTGTAAGGATTCACCAGTATTGGTGTTGAATGCAAATAACACCACTTAAAGTGTATAAGAACGCTTGATTTGGTGTTAACTTTAAATAAAGTGTTTGTTTACGCAGTTTTTAAGGTTTTTCAGCACCAAATTTGGTGCGACATTACTCCACAGTTTTTACAGTGTAGTATTAGTGGATGATTGAGAACGCAACGGAAATGCAGAAGATTTATTTTCATAATTTTGAATTGGAAATAAATTTCAAGTACATAGAATTGCTCTATATTTTTTCCATTTTTTCTGAAACATCTATAAAAAATTGTGCCGATGACAGTTGATATCAACTAACTTCACAGTCAGAAAAATTTACGGCGATGTTGTTGATAAAATCATTTTGGCATAAGACTTAAATAGTAGAATTTGTGTACCCCAGTTGCAAGATTTCTGATTTGTGACCTCAGAGTTCCAATTTTGAAGCCTGATTCAATCCAACAATGCGTCTTGTACTTTAGCCTGGCCCACGCTAAATTTTACGTGGAAACTGAAGCATCCACCCGCTTTTGTAGCGTGAATATTTGGAGAGGGAGATGCCGGCTCAGGTAGTGTCCTCGTCATCTAGTCATGTTAAAAAATTACTTGACCCCTCCGAAAATCGTCCTCGTATTCATTCAAAATAGGGCATTTATATAACTTAATTCAAGTATTAGGTAACGGGATAGACTAAACCTGAAATATACTTTCGAAAAAAGAAGTTTGGGGCAGAAACATAATTTCTTTTTCTTTTACAAGATTTTCGAAGATTAGATATATCACTACATCACGCCTTTTCACTGCCCGTAGATATAACTATTCCATTCTTTCATCATTATTTTTTATTACACGTATGATTCATTCAATAGTATAGGGGGATAGAAATATATTCAATGTGAATAAAAGCGTCCAATTACACCATTACTGTGAGCAGAGGAACAAAATCTGATGTCTCAGCCTCTATTCCGCTACCTCATATGAAAATGCAGAATTGTTTTAGTTTATTTTCCTTCCACAGATCTTTAATCTTCTTCTGCAGAGCAAATATAAATGTCAGAATTGAACTTTTCCGACAACAGCTCTTGAAATTGATGCAGTTGTTGTTTCCGACTGTTTCCACTTTATCTAGAGTAGCTAGCTGGGCGTATGAACATTGCACTCACGATGAAGAGAAGGCTGACAGCTTCTGTTGGTCAAAGCGACTTATCAGCGCATACTTGGCATCACTTGATGCATTAATGTATATTAGTTCTTACGTGGGGTAGGTTGCCCTTCTGGAGGATCTTCATGGGATATTGACCTCCATTAGTGTTTCGCTTAAGAAAAAACCCCAGCAGCCATCCCGACCCCAGCAAACAATTCGCTACTAAAGCTCACATCCGAATGCAGTGACATAGCTATAAGGGGGTACAAGGGACTATAATTGCCTCGACCTTAAGTTTAAGGGTCGCCATGTAGTCAAGTTACTGGGTTTATGCAACTTTTTAAAGTAAAATATGATGAGGGGTCTAAAAAATTATACCATACCCCAGGCACCATTTACGCTTGACAAGACACTGATGATTACTTGGGTAACGGAAATCAAATTATTCTCAAGGTGTCATTAACACTCGCTACGGCACTGGCCATATTGACGATCAGGTCACTTTTTAAAGTCCGATTGAGAAAGAGGGCGAAAAAATACAAGTACTCCGATAATTCTGGGACACATTTCAAAAATTAATAAAAAAAACTTAATAATGTTAAAACTATGATTTTTTTAAGTGAGAGAGAAATTAAAAAATGCTTTTCAGATAGGTAACGCGATGTTACGGTGTTCTTAATTTGCTACAGCGAGAGAATTCCATGCGCAATGGCTACCGATCGGTAAAAGCAGATGCGCGTTTTCTGGTTTATTTTTTCAGATTTTCTTGAATATCTCAAAAAATATTCAGTTTCCACGCTACATGTGAATTAACAAATTAAAGAACGCAAAATTCTCTACAAATACATCCTTTTATTTTTCTTATAACTTTATTACTTTTTAAGTTAATGGCTCTCAAAAATGGGAAATTTTCAATAATTTACGGCCACCTAGACCACAATAACGGGCCGTTTCCTATCTAAATAAAAACTTTATGAAATGCACTCTTATTTTACGAGGTTAAAGGGGTGGAGAGCTCTCCATCTTCGATAGTTTTTATTCAGCTTATGGTACATACCCACTGGCGCACTATATAAGCTGTGGCTGTCCACAAAGGGTTAAAGAGTTATCAAGTAAATTAATCCACCCATCTGCAAAGTTTAAAACTTCTAATTTCCATATTTTTGGTGCTACAAATTTTACCTCTAGTTCTTAATTACAGAAAATAAAAAAGTATAACTGATTAATTTTAACAAGAATTTATAATATGCATCTTTTTATGCTTTTTGTTTCTTACAATGAAAATTAGAAATTTGGTACAGTTCAATCGGTAATTTGATCTACGTAACAAAATTTTTGTAATAAACAGGGTATCTCAAAAGTGTGTAAGCAATTTGTATAACTATCATAAATAAACAATAGCTTACATAAAGGATTTATATTTGAAATTATTAAAAACAGCAGTTGAATTCCTTCGTCTACAGGGCATTTCATAATTCTATTTAATTTATGCAATCTTTTCTCATTTGTTACAATTAGGATTTTCTCATTTCTTACAATACAAATTTAACCTAATTTCTACATAAAAGAAGATATTTTTCATAAATGATTATAATTATAGTGACTCGGCAATCAACAATCTTCAATTTATATAATGCCTCACTAAACACTTGATGTTTTAGATTACTATAGGTATTTTTATTCATTAAGTAACTGTATAGGTATTTTCTGGGTTGTGAGTATGAAGAAGAATTTGCCGACACGTCGATGAATTTCTTTTTTGAGTATAATCTGAATAGCAGTGTTCATCTTAACTTACACCAGAAATGCATGATGTTACGCATCCAAAATATATTTCAGAATGAAGAATGATTCTTCAAACGGAATGGAGCACCTCAGCATTCCTGACTTGACAAAATTGGAGTGAGAAGATGGTTAATGATTAGAGGTAGCAAAGAATCCCTCTGTGATCACCAGATATGTTTCCAAAGGATTTCATTTTTAGGGACTACTGGGAAATTTTATTTGTAGCTCTACCCTAGCCGCAATTTCTAATTTGAAAGTACTCATAGCAAAATTGTGTGCTAAAAATGGTATATTTAGTAATGCTCACCTTCAATCTGTTGCAGTAATGTGTGAATATTAAAGACCATAAATTCACTTCCTATTTCTACACTTTCCGTAAGTTGCAACATTCAAGATTTGAATAAATAGAGCTATAAAACCTTGAATTTACTATTAATAACCTATGCAATAATATTCAAAACGGAATTCCAATTATCTAGGACACCCCGTATTGATGTTGTATAGAATTCTGGTAAATAAATTTTGTCTACACCTGTAGCAGTGACTGAAATAACTTCGATGTTTTTGTGCAATATTAAAAAAAGACCATAAACAATATTAAATTATCTATCTTACTCCTACGAATTTTATTGGTTCAAAGAAATTAACTCAAGATATCGTATTTAACTTTATTGCTCTACCTAAACCGTAGTATGATAAAAATAGGTGTTTTAATTAAAGCTGAAAAAGCATAGAAGAAGAATATGGTAATGAAATAAAAACAAGAGAAAGTACTGAACTGGTAGGAAACAAAAAAATAATTCTAGGAGAAAAAGCAAAAAATCATGATAGTATTAAAATAATTAATGTGCAAGAGAATTAAAGGTAATCAGCAAAAATAGTTTGGGAAGATAAAAAGTAAATGTAAGGGAAAAGAAAGCATGGAAGGAGGAAAAATTCTAGTAGATTTTAAGCACATTACATGGATATACTTAGAAAAGTTCCGTACTTAAAAAGCTCATACCTAGGAAAGTTGATTGTCGAAGAAAGAAAGACATAGAGCAGGAGCAAAAGAATGCCGACACACTCAACTTGATAGAAGCTAATTATGCTCCAAATTTAAATTTATTTTTAATTAAACTAATTATATCCGATTGATGTTGATAATAGAATTCTTTTTATTTTGCTGTAGTTTAGTTTTTAATCTGTATAGATCAAAATTCTGTACTCTTGATCCTTCAAATTTGGATAAAAAAGATTATACATTTTCTTAAAACTGAAGTGTTTATTTTCTGAAATGATGCCATTAATCTCTTCTAATAAGTATAAAATTTGTATATCAAAATATTTAAAATTTAATGTTTTATCTAAGGTTTAATAATTTTTAAAATATTTTGTATAGTTTTTTTTCAACAACAAAGCTCAAATTTCATTATTATTTTCTTAAAATTGTTTATGTATACAAAAACAAACAGATGTAGCAAATAATGAACAGTGGGAGATAAATTAGATCAATAAACAATTTGTAGTAATTACTCTGGTGTCGTATGTGCATTCAAAATATTGTCATGCAGTTGTAAATATTCTTTCCTGACATTCTAATCTTGAAGACATTTTGGCGACATGGCGAGAAAGTTGGCGACAAACTTGGAATCATCTAGAAAAATCATGAATTGTAGTCCTTACTCTACTAGGAGCGTGAAATATAGATTTATAGATTATTAATATATTTATTAATGATCTGAGTTGTTAATTTATACAAGTTCTGTTTAGTTTTATTACCTCTGCTTGGTGAAGCGTTGAAATCTTCGTAAAATAAAGAGTAATTATTTTTTTATTATTATGCTTCTTAATTTGCATTCACGTACACCCACCATACGACTTTTGTAACAATATTTAATGCATTAATTATTGAATGTATGCGTTCTATGCACATTTCACAAATAAGAACACATTCAACAAAGTAAAAACGCAAATTTCATTATCTTGAAAATGCAGTTTCTAAACACATCTAATAAATGAATAAAATCACTTTTAATCTGGGTGTTTTAAAATTCCATTATTTTTCAATTTATTATTCTCTAACTGAAATAAATGTTAAATCCCGAATCTTTGCATTTACTGTCGAAGTTTCTCTTGTCTTCCATAAAACTGGAAACATATTAAAAATGTTGAACAACCTAAGAAAACAAAGTTAAAGATTCTGAAAAGTATTCTTTAATATTAAATTATAAATATTTTAATGAAAATAGTGATATATATATAATGGCTTTTTGAGCTAATTGTTGAATTATGGATAAATAGCCAAGTTCCGATGGAAGATACAAATCTTACAAAACCACGTCAATATTTGAGACCTTTTCTTGAAGTTTTACCAAAATATTTTTTAATAATTAAAGCACACACAGGCAAATATTGAATTAATTTATATCCAACCCAATTGTGATAAATTTGTATTGGTTTTACTGTGAAATGTCAGAGATTTCTGTCAAATATCAACCCTTGTTCTTGATTATTAGAAAAATATTGGCTAAAATCAAAAACGTCATTATTATACTTATCATCTTCTGTATATACAGAATAATTAAAATGCCCTTAAATAAACTTTATGTGTTGGTCAGTCATTCAGAAACATGTTGTTTCTACAACCGAATATTCGTCGGAAACTCAAAGTGCTTGGCTAGGCTACTAGTCTATTGGATTTGCCAATTTGGAGAAGTTCAATCCAAGCAGTGGTTTGTGGTCAAATCTGAACAACTTTCGGACAATATCGATAAAAAAAATCACCTATAACCTTTTCTTTAAACTATCTTAGTAAATTCTAACCAAATATTCCTCTCTGATAATATAATAACATAATTTCTACCCATTTTAAAACAGCGTTAGGAGTATTAGTCTTTTGTTAAATTTCAATTGATGATATCTAAGTCTAAGCCTTGCTTCATTAACTTTAGCCATATAGCATTTTCTCATAAAAATTATTCCACAACCACATTTATTTACATTGTCGCTATATAAGTTACCAACTTTATGGCCCAAATATTTGATAGAATTGAGTTGATGATGGGGTCCAATCTGGTTGGTGGTCCAACTAAGACAACCTTAACCATTACTTTATTGACTTATTGAATTTGAATATGCAATTCAATGGGTTTATTCTTCACTAGGTGTTATTCACGGCGTTTGTAAGTATTAAAATACTTTCATGTGTATTATTTTTGTTGCGAAAACTACTTCTATACAGAAAATTATAATACCTAAAATTATATTATCGTCGGAAACGTTTTTTAATTATAATGAGAATATAAGTTCAACCAGACGATTTTTAGAAACCGCGGAATAGCTAATTTTCTCCATAAGTTATTAATATTTGTTGCATAAGGACTACAAATTTTGTTCATAAATCTTTACGAGTAAGAAAGATTTTAACTGACGTTTTCGGGCAATTAATTAGATAGTAAAGTTTTCACTAAGAAAAGCTTTAAAATAAATGTGAATAAAAAAAATAATAAACTTAGTCTTCATCCAGAACTCTACAAATGTGATCTAGTAACAGTTCCTTATGCATTCTTGTTCTTCACCAATAAATATAAACTGTTACAAAATGGGATTTAATACACAATTTAATTTTTGAAATAATATTAAAATGAGGACAACGGAAATGAAAGTTGTGTCATGAAAATCTAATTTTTGAAACTTTTAATATGGTGCAAAAATATTTTTTGTGAGATAATACATATTTTCGAAAAATTCATGGAAAGTGCCATATCTTGCTTAATATTAACTGAAATTTTAATTAGCTTTGGAGCTATTAAAAATTGACGGTGATCTTTCTCTTATTATATAAAATATATTTATAAAAATAAGCAAAAGTTTCAGAAAAAGAGATAAATTAGTTCAAAGTCTAACCGTTGCCTAGCAACGGAGCAGTTATAAAGGCTATTAAAAGTTGTCGATGATCTTTCTCTTCTTATGTAAAATATGTTTATAAAAATAAGCAAAAATTTAAGAAAAATATTAAATTAGTTCAAAGCCTAACCGGCCTAGCAACAGAGTAGCTATAAATTTGCGTTATTTCAAAATCGTCTGCATGTAATCAATTGTTTATTAAATTTTGAAAAATTAATAACCATCTAAAGGAAAATGTCACAGATATAAAATTGATATCATTGAAAGGTAAAAGTTTGAACTTTAAGATTGTATAAAAATATTTTTTTTTGGGGGGGGGATAATTTGTTCAGAACTTTCTGCGGAAAAACGGTTTCGGATAATTTCTAATTACCTGATTGTTTAATTAACTTTGTACTTGAAAAGTTGACGGGTATATTCCACTTGTCTTATATAATAAGTGTGCAAAATTTGTTTGAAATCGCTCCAGTGGCTAAGGAGGAGATGTGAAAGATAGCCACATACCCACAGTGACTTTTATTTAAGATAAGAGCTTGTAATATGTAGATAAAACGATGGCGGTTTGAATAATCGTCAAGTCATCTCTTTGAACAGATCGGAAAGTGGAAGAAAGCACTTTCCCATTTCTCCTCTAAAATATCAGTCTAAAGAAGAAATATTGGTTTCAGTACGATAATGATTTAGGCTGGCATACTATCTGCAAACTATGAGATATGTTCTAGGTTACGCACAGAATTCAACGTACCTTTGGGCCTAGAGCGACTAACTTTGACACGTAGTTATTTCTTAGGCAGTAGATATTCACTAAGAAAACGTTTTATGGATTTTTAAATAGCTTTTGATTTATTTAAAAATTAATCAACATTTTAATATTTTAACATGATACGGTTGTCGTCAAGCATATTATCTTTTAATTTTTTGATGCGAATGTAGCTATCGTGGAAAAAATAAACAAAAGAAATAAACTATAGCATTATAAAAATGTAGTATAGTTATAAGAGGAAAAGGCAGTCAGACATACGCATAGGCTGATGGGCGGTCAGACAGACAGACGCATAGGTGGATGGGCGTTCAGACAGACAGACGCATAGGCGGTCAGACAGACAGACGAACAGATAGGCAGGCAGACAATCTGAACTTTCCATCGGAGCCCAAGCGGACGAGAAGTGATTAGAGAAACAGACAGACAGGCTAGCATTCATTTTGTAAATTACGTGATGTAAACATATGTGATCATACGTCCCGTTTTGGATAAGACCATGACGTTTTTGGTAGCTTGTTGCGTTGCCCCCCAAGCACAGTTTCGGGATGCCGAAATTTCCCGTTTTCAGTCAGTAAACCACAGCAACAATTTCTAAAAAAGAGCGAAAAATCAACATTTCATTCCACGGTAATGTCTAGTAACAGGGGATCCGTTCCGAGAACGAAAATAACGCGGCGATGACGGGGTATGAGCTATACGTGTCACACATATTCAGAAGGGTCAGAAGCCTGCTAACTCTCCCTTATTTCAAATAACATCACACCACAAAATGTGACAGTAGGAAACACTAGGAATGTTTCAACCCAAAGTCATAGGTTGGAATTGTCCAAGCACCTTCACACACATCATTTGAATCATGTGAACTTGAAATAATTATTGAATATATTGCATAGCCGGACACTTATGAATAAGCTGTGAATGAGTGAAAAAACAGTTTCAAGTCGTAAACATAATGTGATCATACATCCCGTTTTGGATGGGACCATCTCGTTTTCGGGTAGCCTGTTCCGTTGCCCCAAGCACACCTTCGGGATGCCGAAAAGTCCCGTTTTCAGAAAGACAGTTACAAACTGTAACAATTTCAAAAAAGGCGCGGAAAATCAGAAAATCGTTCCATGGTAATGGTTAGTAACAGGGGATCCGTTCCGAGAAAGAAAATAACGCGGCGATGACGAGGTATGCACTGTACGTGTCACACATATTCAGATCGGTCAGAAGCCTGCTAACTCTCCCTTATTTCAAGTAACATCATACCACAAAATGTGACAGTAGGAAACACTAGGAATGTTTCAACGGAAACATTCCTAGTGTTAGTTTCATAGGGTGGAATTGTTCAAGGATTTTCACACCCATCATTTGAATCATGTGAAATTGAAATAATTATTGAATATATTCCATCGCCCGACATTTATGAATAAGTTGCGAATGAGTGAAAAAACACAGTTTCAAGTCGTAAGTCTTAAAGCAACACTAATTACCAAATATAATGAAGCAAAAATTTGTCTTCAGAAAAGTTCAAGATCACATAAATTATTTATTTCCAAGTGTTCATTCGTGTTCTTTTCATTAATAAGAAAAACCTGAAGAAATAAGCATTTTCTTCAATACATATACTATTACCAAAAAATTAGTAGGTGTCCTGTTTTCAGGGGGAAATAAATGGTTATTATGTAAACATTGTTGCGCACAGAATGCAACCTTTGATGCGATCAAGCCACGTTATGTGAACATTGTTGCGTACAGAATGAAACCTCTCATGCGATAAAGCCACATTATGTAAACACTTTTGCGCACAGAATGCAACCTTTAATGCGATCAAGCCTAAAATTTATCATGCTACGATGTCTCAGAATAGAGTTCCGAAATTCATTTTTTTCTATAACTAACTTGTTCATTTTCATAGGTTTTAGTAAGTGTATATGGATTTAATCTAAAGTATAGGCTTGAAAATAAAGAAGAATATTAATATTAATAAGTTTAAATATTTTAACTGAAATACTCTATTGGAGGACAGGAAATAAGAGGGAAATTTTCTGAAATATTATACTTTTTCGGTATCGTAAAGCGAGGAAATGACATAAAAATAAAAATGATAAAACCGCAGTTTAGTCAGTTTCATCGCCTCTTGTCTGGCAAACTGCTGTCTTAAAATTTTATATTTCCATTCTGTCTGGACTTCTAGTCTGGCATCTATCTGACTCCTTCGTCTCTTGCACGTAAAACTTGAACTTCCACATTTCTCATGTATTTTATTTTGTTAACCCCTCAACACACAATGACGTCTCCGACTCGCGCATCGAATAACAGAATTTTTGTTATTTAAATGCGTATTTAAGTTAAAATAACAATTAGTTTTAAATACAAAAATAACCTAGACACTTGCTTAAGTTTCTCAAGTATCCTTTACCACCTCAAATAGTTTTAAATAATGAAAAAATATCCCAAATGGGTGGTGGCATCTAATTAGGAGGTTAAATAAAATCGTATGTCAAGGGGTTAAGAAATATCAGAAGAATTGAGACACTCCTTGTTGGTGTATTTGATCTTGATCTAATCCATTCTAATTTTGAAACAATATTTTCGGTTCGTTTGTACACATTGAATTGAAATCTATTTCAAAGGAATCTCAAGAATTTATTACTGGGATAGTGAACTGACCGAATAATGCTTTAGGGATGTAACAGTCAAGCAATCAAATAAATAAGACTTCTTAATACGTGTTTAAACTTTTCTATGATTGAAATGTCCTTTGCTACTTTTAATTATCATTTTCAATAGTAAAGTGACAAAAAAATATCATATCACAATCTTTGAAATGCAAGTAGCTTTTACATAAATTTATGAGAAATTTTATTTTTATTTCTTCATAAAGAAACGATTAGAAATGAATTTATGTTCTATAGGTCAATTCAATATCTAGAAATAATACATATCGAACAAAATTTTTAAATAAAAAGGTAATCTTGCTGAAAAAGATACATGGATTTTGTAGACGCAAAGTAAAATTTAATTTGTTATGCATAATTTATCAATTCTTAAGTCTACAGCTGCATTTTTCGAACATGAAAGAGTTAAAATAGGCGGCAGTTACAATTAGTGCATGAATCGAATGGGAAATGAAATTGATTATAAAACACAGAAATAAAAAAATACGTGAATGGTGTATAAGTTGTTTTAAAACTTTAAAAGATTGAGAGTTTATTTAATAAAAATCCATATAGTATTTATAATTCGATGTTAAATTTAATATATGACGCAGATTACTCATATTTTTAATACGTAAAAACAGTTTGTTGGTAGTAATTAAAATTTAGATATTAGTCTAAATTACAATGATTAAAACAGAAAGTGATTATGAAAAAAATGTTTGTTTGAATATTTTTAGATGCCTAGGGATGTATTCGTATTAGCTTAGCTAAGCAAAATATTTTCCTTATTTTTTAGCTAATTATTTTTCTTTAAAAATAAAAAAGGTGAATCCACACACACACATTTTAAGTCCAATACCATTTCAACGACTTAAGTGAATATTGCATGAAAAAAATAGTAATTATAGTTTTAATCATTTAGTCATTATTTTTGACTTCGACTCAGTCAATAAAAAATCAGCACATTTCAGGTTAAAATATTAACCGTAATATGAAAAGCTTCCCATAAACGTGTTACTAAAATTGTTATTCTAGTGGTGTAATATTTCTCGTAAAGGTTAATATTTTTAACGTTTAAATTCTCTCGATAAATAAGTACTGAACAATTATTCAGTCTAAAAACAATTAACCCATGTTGTCCCTGATGTTCCTCTGATTAATTTACCGCTTCCATCCGATGCACGCTGAGGGATTTCAATTCCACGTTCCTAACTACCTGTATTCATACGTGAAAGTCATCTTTGTTTAGAAGACTCTAAGACAGCCATGTAATTGCCAGCGACATCGCCAGTTGAATTACCCTCTCTCTAATGGCTAATGGCAGCAGTCTTACATCTGTTTAGCGACACAGCAGGGAGCCCAACAGGATTCTGAAATCCCCTGCAACATCACCTTTGTCGTGTTGCTTAATGTCTTGGTGAAACAAAGGCCAATGAGATGGCGGAACCTTATTAGAGGGAGCTTTGCAAGGGAAGTGCCATTAGCTGTTCTAGCTAATAAGCGATTCCCCTCTTGTCAACAAAACTTGAAAACTGACGTTGAGAAGTTGAGTCAGAGGTCGAACACTCACATACCGTCAAGATATGTTTTGCAGTAAACACATTATGATCGGCAGTTCACTCCTGGCCTTAACCGTGGTTGTAGGAAACCAAACAAAAGCGATTCCTGAAATTAGAATTCTAGAAACTATTAGGAAGAGTGATGGAGGGATCCTAGGATGGATGTGACACAGCAAAGCTAACAAATTTTTGAAGAATTAGTACAAACTTCTAATGTTCAAAATGGATTCGAAAAATATTATATAAATGTTATGATTTTTCCGAATTTGGGAAAACTTCATAAAATAGAAATAAATGATTATTTTTTATGCAGACTTCTCAGTATATATCAGTTATACATTTCGAATAGAGGAAGAGAGTATTTTTTTAAATTCTTTTATTTTACCGATTGAATTTTAAATCAAATGAGATAAAACAGTAGAGTCACTTGTATATATGGCACAGGAAAAACATCTTTGTCTGTTATAACTGTATCTTCTAATGTAGAATAAGTTAAAATTTATATATTTTCAAAATTAAAAGAAATAATAAAGGGGTGTTTTCTTAAAATATTTTAAGAAAGCACCCCTTTAATCTTTTAAGATTTGTGATCGGCATAAAAACTGTCTTCATCATCCACAAAATGTGGATTCATACTCAGCATTTATTACGCAGATTTTTCATAAAAATATTTTTTTCGGCAACTGTACAGATGAAGAGGGTATCATAGTGGCATAAGATACCATCCCTATACCTCACAACATTTAAAAAACCTCTGACAAAGACATGAAGATCAGCACACCAGTTCAACATGATGCTCATCTTGAATGCACCCTTCTACTTTTTTATCCTTTTCTTTATTTTTAATCTTTTTAGATTTAGTTATTATTTTTCCCTTCTAAAGTCTCTTACAACAGTATCATTATGTTAGCGTTATTGTGTTATGTCACTTTTCTTACAGCACAGCTATGGATTGGAGTTTACAGGTCTACGGCCTAGGCTCTCCTTACAAAATGTTACTATCGATGGTGTTCTAGAATGGTCTCTTACTCGAGTTTTGGAGGAGAAATAGCGGGTTCTGGGTTCTGATTAGATGAATGTATGTTTAAGAAATCAAGCAAAGGATAAAGAATTTATTATAATTTACATGTAAATAAACTTTTAAAAAATTATACAATTTGTTATTTAATTTTGGTTCTACAGTCCAAATTAATCAAATTTTTATTAAAACAATGATAAATATCTGATATGTTAACACTCTGACTCCTAAGCCGGCCGTAACCGGCCATGCGACTTCTATACTAGTGGGGCGGATTTCGGCCGGTTGCTGTTCCGAAAGGGGGGAGAAGGCAGTTGGGCGAGTGATCATTAAAGGGACCCTTAGAGGAGAGATAAGAGATGAAAGGCCTGCCATTCATATCTCCCACCACCCGTAGTGAGGAGAAAAGGGGGAAAGGGGCTGACGAATCCATTCCACAGATGAATTAATAAGCAATCCTCCGTATACAACTGTATTCAGATTTCGGGAACTCTTAGTAGTCAGAGGGTTAATGTGAATAAAGGGAATAAAAGTCATCGCTTTTAGTGGATTATTTTCTTTAACAGGGGATTGCTGTATTAGGGTCCTTTAGTAGAGAACACATCGATTAACACTTAAAATGGATAATTTACGACGCAATATAGAAAGATACAATTCACGGCCCGTATGGGAATATTTAATGTAATGATTTTTCTCGAATTCATGATTTAGTATTTTACTTAAATGATGAATAACTCAATGCTTCCCAAAACCATTTTTCAATGAAACAAAACTTCCTACAGAAAGGCATCTTCGATTTGTGTTGTTTCAAATCATGAAAAGCTCACAAATTTAGCTTTTTCTTTATATTTTATATCACATCTTTAACATATCTTTATATTTTATATCACATCTTTAACATATCTTTATATTTTATATCACATCTTAGTTGGTTACGATTACGATTGCTAATTTAAGGCGGGATCATCCTTATTCTTTGTCTGTGAGTTGAATTTGGACATTTTACTTTTTTGCAAGAGTGGAGTAAGTTCGAATTTTTCTTCTTATATTTTTATGAAAATATTTTGCCGGAAAGCTAATAAAGTCTAAATCAATCTTGTTAGCGGCATTATGTTTTTTTTCTTTCTGAAAATTATATTGTTTTTTACTTATCTTGTTTGTCTTGTGGTTTGGGAAATTTCGGGCTATGAAGAGGCTTTGGTTAGACTAAGTTCAAGCCTCTTACAGAAAAATTTCCCAATTTATTTTAATCCATTTCGAATTTAGACTATAGCCTTTGAAAAAGTGGACTAGAATGGATTCCTTGTCTCTTTAATTCGATTCTATCAGAGTTTATTTCGTTGTTTTTACTTTCTTTGAATTATCATCGACTTTCTTTGTCTGTTGTATGCAGCGGTGTATTGCTCGCAACTTAAACATTGTTTAAATTTTCTAATGTATGTTTAAATTTATTTTTAAATTTTCTTTATTTACTAATTTAACTTATTTGATTATCTTTACGCTTTGAATTTTATATGTTCTATTTAAGAACTTCACATAGTTTCTTTTCTTCCAGATGTATTCATTAAACTTATAGTCTTTATTATTACAAATGTGATTAAAAGGAGTCTTTAATATGTTGTCTTAAATTAGAACACGGGGCTAGATGGAGAAGATAGGGACGCAAAAAAACATTTAAAAAAGAAGCAGGAAATGTGAGATACAAAAAACAACACCAGTTGTACAAGGATCATAAAATTATGAGACTAATTGCAAAAAATACGTTTCCTGGACAACAAAAACATGTTTAATTAGCAAGATGTCTAAACGCCCAGCAGCGTTCTTTAGTGAGAGATGGTGGAGAAAAAAGGGCTTTCTATTTTAAATGGCTTTCAAGAACAAAGGAAAGCAGCCGGATCTTGCCGGATTTCCGCTTGCAGAACGGAAGACGCTGTTAATTAACATTCTTTACAAAGCAAATTCCTAACGAATGCTTTCACTTTACTTATTATGACTTCTATTGAAACGCCACTGCTATCAAAAACTTCTACTTTAAAACACGAAACGTTTCTGGGTAATTATAGCACCCCGCTGTATATTTTTAAGCTAACAATATACATTTTATTTGGTTAGAGGAAATGCTAATTATGATTTTAAAAAAGCAGTTAAGAAAGAAACTTGCTTTAAATGCTCATATATGGTCACATTTTTAGTAAAATAAAATAAGTCATTGTCAAATTTACTATGAAGGAAATAAATAACATTTTTATTTTTAAAAATATATACTTTTACTTTTATGGAGATGTTTTTATTGTTTGCTGATGTTTTATTAAAAATTTTTGAGTTTATTTGAAGACTTAATTCTCTGAAATATCTGATTGCAAAATATATTTATACACGGGCCTCTTGCTTCATATCGACTTATTACTACTTATGAGACTAATTGCAAAATCTACGTTTTCTGGACAACAAAAACATGTTTGATTAGCAAGATGTCTAAACTCCCAGCAGCGTTATTTAGTGAGAGAAGATGGAGGAAAAGGGCTTTATATTTTAAATGGCTTTTAGTTGCATTCAATATGATATATAACATTATTTGCATCAGTATGCGGGATCATAAAGGAAAAAAATGAGTGCAAGAGCTCTTATCAATAATATAAATATGTATACTTCATTTTTGTTATGATGGTTAAGCATGATCAAAATGTAGAGCATAAACAAAGGAAGCATACCCATTTTGTAACGAATTTCAGCTCTCCAGTGAAATGGAAGCCAGTGGTTGAAACTGTACTGCCCATCATTCCATATTAAAACTATTCTATGTTGTAAATTTCAAAGATGAGTACAGAGGAATCTTTTCGCTAGACAGATGTGATTAATTTAGAGATAATCTCATTTAAATTAGAGATATGCTTATATAAACTTATATTTAAATGGTATCAATGATTTCATTTATCCTGACGGATACCAGGTATCTCTTCAGTAATAGACTGTTATAACTACAGAATACGACTTAGAAGTCCAGCCCTACTCCTAAGAAATTGGAGCAAATCTTTTACTTTAATAAATAAGTCTGTAGATACTTACGAGACACTAAACGTATCGGCTTCAGAATCGGAGGAACGTGGGTTTGACAGCCGATTCACCTGAAAATTCGGTGATTATATAAACCCATAGAACTTTAAATTTTCTTTCGGGAATTAAAGACTCTCTCAGTGTTGAAATTTTAAGAGATGGTAAGGGTGAAGTGTAGTCTCCTTCAACCAACCACAGTTAGAGAAAGTAATAAAACATAAAATCCAAAATAACTGCCGTGTAGCTTTAAAGCTATATGTTAGTGAAACTAAATTACTTCACACTAAGAGAATTAAAATTCTAAACCATGTTTGACAACATATCTCATAATAACCCTTAAACGCCCTGTGTTGCATTAAGCAACAAACGCAATTTTGTCTTCTAAAATATTGAGAATAAGATTGAAATCTTAATGCCTGTTGTGGCCAATAGAATACACACTGAAATTTTTATTAAGTCAATTCACAACATATAGATAGATGGCAGCCTGAGTCCTAATGAAAAAATAAATTGATATTTTACACTTGCGGTTGCGTCTCTCTTGTTTGCGCTTTTGAGAATACCATATTTTATTTGATAATGTAAGTGGAAATTCCTTAACCTTATTATTAGTTCTTAAAATTCATCTGTGTTTAATATTATAGAAATTTATCAAGAAATTTTTTTCTCAACTAAATCCCAGCGTCGCAGATTGGTAACAAACTGTTTTCTAACAATAAACCATACTTAAAACAAAATAGGATTTTTAAAAGTGTTTCCCAATGTTTTATTCAAGAAATGGAACTCAAAAAAGATTTTTAAATCAATTTTTAAAGAATAGGTCATTTAAGGATTAAACCAATAACTGCGCCATTTCATTCTTAATCAGTGGAAGGCTTCTACGCTATGTTGGAGAATAGTAGGTTAATCTTCAAGCGGGCTGAAGCCTATATTCGGGTGTAATACTCACACCGGCGAGTTCGGGCAGAATGCGCCTGCTCGGAGCATGCAAATAATCTCAATTAATAATGTTTAGACCCATTTATTTTAATTTTAGCATTCAAAAATAATCACTGACCTTCGCGGAGATGCTTAAAGAAAAAAAATGGGGATATCGTTTCAAAAATGACATCATGAAGAAAAGACACGAGAACCACGTATTTTCCTTTAACCGAAGCAAATTATGGGGGCAACCGATTTCTAAACCAATACATTTTACATGATGCAGTCACCAAATTAGTAAAATAAACATAAAAAATAACATATCCGTGATAAATCAACGGATATTGCGCTCAATCATATATGTGACGAATTCGAGCGCAATGTTCCTGTGCAATCATTATGGCGATAAATGCACTCGACGTACCGGGCAAGTCAATTGATTACGGGAGCTCCAAACAACAGGTACTTCGACATTTCCTGGAAGTGAAGGGGGGAACGAAAACGTGCAAACTGTGCCTGTCAGGGAGGTTGCACTCGAAGGAGGTTAGATAACACTGAATATCCATAAATTGTGCTGTACTGGCGCAAGGTAAGTTTCAGAAGACTCTCATGTTTTTACCTAGAAATGGCACAGGTATTTGGATTTTACAGAGATGACACAAATAACAGTTTATAATTGCGAATTTGAAGATACTAGCCTTAACTCTCTTACACCGAGCAAGGCCGTCGAAATATTTCCCCTGAACAGCGACGATGGCCGATCTCAGGCGGTTGGCTTCTTTTGAGGGGAGGTGAGGTTCTGAGATGGCTTAGGAGATAAGCCCAGGAGGGGTCCAATTATCCTTACCAAACACAGCCCATTTCCGTGCGCCTTCAGGGAAGATTATTGCAGGGGTGGGGTGGTAGGGTAAAGGACATCTCCTGGTTGGGAGAGTCCAATTCATCTCTCTTCCTCCCAAAAAGTCCCGATTTTAAAGGAGCAAAAAGAAAAAAGTCGTCTCGGGATTACAGAGTTAATGTAGCTTAAAATTTCTGTATTCATTTTGTCCCCAGTAAAGAAAAACTCTCATATGTATAGAATATATTATTATTTTTCTCCATTCATTTTGTCTGTCCGACTAACGCATCGTATCAGAGTTTGAAAATTCTAGGAACAAACCTGCAAATAGCATAATAAAGAGAAGAGGAAAAGCAAAACTGTCCTCGTCAATGGTCCGTGGGAAATAAAGATGAACTCCTAAACTTGCTGGTAGTACTTTCGAATCGTCGAAAGAAAATAAAATATCTCTCAGCCGTATGATGAGTTCGGATGACTGCACAACCGGTGACGAAACAGGCAAAATAAACTGTGACCCTGGAGAGTTATTGCTGAAGCATGAGAGAAGATATAACTCTTCAAAGCCCACAAAAATGATTCTGCACTATTAACTCAGAAGACATTTTATTTCTCTTTGGGGTCTTGGTCTTTTATGCCATTCTATGCTTTTAGTTCCTTTGACCGATTATTTGGCACATATGCTTTTAATGCCCCTTGTTATCTTAGTGCGTGTTTTCGAAAGTGCCCAACATTAATAAGCTTTTATTTTGTAAGGAGAAAAAAATCTCATATTCTGTCACGTCATCTAAGCATTTATTTTTGTCTGACATGCCTGTACAAATCTTAAGCATACGATACTAAGAGGAACTTTTAAGTTGTCCAGAAAAGAACCGAGAAATTTTGAAAGCATGTAGTAAGAAAACTATGGTAGTTACTGAATTTATTCTTGCAATAGATTAATGAGTGAATAAAGAATAATTTTAGTACAAGGAGCTCTCTATATCCAGAAACTGTTAATCATTGGAAATTTCGCTACAATGACTCTATGAACAAAAAATATCTGAATAGCTCGCTGTATACAAAAGAAGAATTGTTTCAGGGAATATTGTTCATACAAGTCTGCAAATACAAATACTGCACGGAATTTTGCCCATCCTCATTGTTTTGGATTTAGCCAGATAAGAATATTTAATGAAAATCGTTGTCACTTTTCATTGGACTGATCAGATATTTCAGATTCCTTGAAGCTGATTTGGATACCGATTCATTGCATTGGACAACGCATAGGCCACCATCAAAGATATAGATTCTCCACCGCCTTCCCTTGATCTCCATAAATGTGGTTCCTTCCAATGGGACTACTTGATGATGTATTTCACGGTTAAAGCGTCGTGAGATTTGCCGAAGTTGGATAAAACATATCTCATCAACGTGCAAATTTTCCATTAGGGTTATAAGTTTCGTTCTTACAAGATATGATATTGCTTGGAATGGTGAGAATTTCGAAAATATTATCATGTGATTTCTAATAGTTTTCAAACGATAAACAACTTCGGAAGCTGAAACGCTGCTTGCCGGTGACATTTGGTACGAAGGAAAGAATACTAAGTAACAAAAATTCCTGACCTCACATTCTATATCCTTCAAGAATTACTTTAAAAAATTTCAATATTATCATACTGTTCTATTTTAGAGACCCTCAATCGGCTTCTGGACAACCTAATACAGTCTTTCAAGAGTATTAGATTTACTACCCATGAATCCAAAGAATCATTCTTTTAATGGAAAGCGAAATAAGATTTTTCGTACCCGAATTTCAAACCCTCATTAACACATTTTGCATTAAGGAGCACATAAATTTCACTTAGAAACCATTAATTACAGAATGTTATGACCCTAAAACATAGAAAATAAATGTTACATTCCTATGCTAGTCCAAAAATAGTTTACATACTGACTAACAATATTATTTGTTGAAAATTCGTAGATGACATCTGTGCAAATGAAGTAGACAGTTACATAAGAAAGATATAACACAATTTTAAATTCCACAGAAATAAGCTCTATATATCAGGCAAATAATATCCCCCTTACGCTAAATAGATGATTAACATAGAGACTTTTATCTATTTTTAGAACATTTTGAAAATAAATTTTATTTCAGAGGAAAAGGAAAAGTATAACCTGAGTTAAACTTTACTTTTATGATAACAAAAATAAGTGCTTTAAATATTTTTAGTATCAATTACTAATTATTCTTTACCTAAGTAAATCACTTAAACATAAATGTGTCTAATTGATGATAAACAAAATGAAACACAAATCTTATATTCTACATTTTTTTTTGTCTTTAAATGAAAGCACTAGATATAGTGGTTTAAAAAATCTCTCTGCAAAACTAGAATATTTTATAGATATTTCTGACTTTAAAGAGTTTAAAGTGCTTGCTGTCTCCGACCTTTCTCGGGTAAACAATATTATTTCAAAAATATTAATTTTAGCTAAAATTATCCTTTATTATAATATCCATTTCAAGAAAGTTGGTCATTAATATGATATATTGGAATGCTCTTATAAATCGATGCCATTTTTCATAAAAGTCCTTTGTTACATGAGCACCATCAAACTATTCAGTTTAAAGAATGATAGTAATTAACGCAGAATGATAAATCAGAATGACTGAATAAAAAATTTATCATGTCATCATTACAAATGTTTTCTGCTCGCTGCTGCATTTCAATTCACAAGATTTGTAATGTTTAACGATAAAAATATATTTAAATATCTTTCCAAAACGTTTAATAATCTTCCTGCAAACATTTTAGAAGAAAAAATTTCTATTTTATTCAGAAGTGCATGTTATTCTGTGATAATACATCACTGTTTCGTATAGAAGCAGTTTTAATGACAACTGAAATATGCTTAATAGAATACTTGAACACTTGTTCCCTTTTATCTGAAATTTCTATCTCTCTGGATCAAACAATAATCATTAGAATGTAAAATGTCGATTATTTCACTTCAATTGTTTCCCGAAAAATTATCTGTGGATCTGCAGAGAGTTTCTAAAATATTTAACTTGCTAAACATTGAGATATTAGGTAATAGAGGGAATGGAAAATACAAATGAAATATATTTTTATATTTCTAAAATGATGAATTTATATGTAATGTCAATAACACCGTTTAGAAATTTAATACTTAAAACAGTTTCTTTTTTAATTACATGTCTAAATAGTATATAAATCATTAAGATACCGTTTTCGTAACATGTTTGATAAACAATGTGTCAATTGCAATATGTGTTTTGTTTATTTTCGACTAGATCTCTATACAGGTATTTCTGATAATGAGAAATTAATGCATTTACAGAGTTGAATTTTGAAGGCAAACAGATATGTTGGGTGTACACTTAAATCCTTTTCACCCCTCCGCTTAAATTCGGAACGATGACAGCTATAGTAATGAGAGTGATGTCTAGGTATAGTAAAACGGCTATTCGCTACCAGATGAGACCAATTTGTCCATCACAAGCATCCTATAAACAAATTCTATACATCTGAAACTCATAAAGCCAAGGTATAGTGAATATTTTGTTCGTGCTTTTTAAACTAAATATGAAGAAGAGTAGAAATTTATCCTTAAACACTCTCGAATTGAAAGTGAAGAGGAATTTTTCAGAAAAACAAATTTAAATTGCATGATGAAGAAATAATATCTATTCATAATATTAACCTACATTAAGATAGATTCTTGATTTATAAAGGATATATTATTAACATAAAACTGTCTAAACTTTAATTTTCTGAAATTTGCATGGCTCAAACAATGATTTATCTTCAAGAATTTATTTCTAACTTTTTCCAAAAAGAACGATTTTATTTATTATAAAATTTTATTGCAGTTTGCGATGTGTAAAACTATTTGTGTTTGAGATAGGTAGTTTAAACACAATTATGAAATATTTATGAAGACTGGTAAGAGAAACGTTATTTCACTTAGTTATGCAATTTTTTCCTACTTGATTAACATTCGACAAAAAATATACATCAAAAAACCTTTTGATCATATTAATCAATACCTTTAGGCAGAGTCTATAGAACTATGAATAAAATTATATTACTTTTTCTTAAAGACTTCTTAAAAGCGATAATATAAGCTTCTTATAAGCTATTTTACATAATAAGAAAAAGAAAGCTGTTCAACTCACACTTAGGGATGGGAGAAAGCTACCGGTTTTAACCGAAACCCAGTTATTTTTTGTTTCGGTTAACCTATTTCTTTGGTTATTTTTTGCCCTTGTTATAACCGGTTATTTTTTAAAATCTAATATCCGGGGGGGGGAAAAACGGATCGGAAGATAGGCTCGATTTTAGGTTCCATGAGACTAAAATTTACCAAGTTATGAAACTTTGAATTTCATCATCTTAGGCCAGTCAACGACAATCGCTTCCTCGAGTCGTCTGTTAGTTGGCGGATTATTGAAAGTCTTTATGAACAGATAAATCGTGACAAAGGATTGATTTCCCGTAAAAAAATATTAATAAAAAATTGTATACAAACGGCGTTTGTTTTTTATAAAAAAGAAAATCGAAACCCGGTTATTTCAAAAATAGATTATTTTGAGCTGTCATAACCGCCAGTTTAAACCGGATGTGAGAAAAACCTTAAGAACCGAAAACCGGAATTATTTCAAAATAACCGCCACCTTACTCACGCTTAAAAATACAAGAAAGTATTTATGCATGTTACCTAGAATTGCTAGTACAGTAGAACCCCTGTAATCCGGAGACGCGCTAATCCGGAACCCTCGGTAATCCGGACGGTCCATGGAGAATGATGTAAACTCGCATCCTGCGCTGATCCAACCAATGGATCAGAATGTTATTCAAAATATCAAGCTGGGATATCGCAAGTTGCTTCTTACGAACATTCTCAATGATCCTGTGCACAATGAAAACTTAGTAAAAGCACTGAAAAATGTAAATTTAAAAGATGTCGTGTTCAATCTTGCTAACTGTTGGGCACTTGTGCCTACATTGCTGATCAACAAGTCGTGGAAAAATTTGCTTCCCAATTTTATTGATTCTGAAGTTGAAGAAATTCAGCTTGCATCACTCATTACAATTCAATTACTTGCATACTCAATTACAAAACACGAACCCGATGTCTAATACTGAAGTCCTCCAGTGGGCTGCTGAAGCTGACGACAGTTTGGCTCGAAATGAAATTTTAACAGACGACGAAATTATCAGGACGGTAACAGCAGAAGATGATGATGATGACGACGTCACCCTTATAATTCCCAACAAAATTTCTCATTCTGAGGCTGTGGCGGCACTCATCACTTCATTACAGAGGGCTGAAGAGCAAAATTTTGAAGCACACGAAATTATGCTCCTCAAACGTTTAAGAGACCGCACATTTGAATTAAAAATTGAACGGCCGTGCAAAAGAATCAGTGACTTTTTGGACACTGATTATGTTCATTGACTTACATATGTAGTAATTATGTATGTACATATCATGTTCATACTGTATCATGTCCATTCAATTTAACCATACAATGTAATGTGTGTATAGGTACTATGGTATATCTGTATATTCATACAGATATACCATAGTACCTATACATACAATTTTTGAAAAATTGTTTTACGTTATTTCTAAAAACCTCGCCAATCCGGAAATCCCGCTAATCCGGGCGTCCATGTGCCTGAATTCGTCCGGATTACCGGAGTCCTACTGTAATATAAAATTGTGCAAAGCTTAACAGAATTTTAACACAAAACACCATTAATCATCAAAGAGAAAAATATCTTTTAAGAGATTGTATTTACTCATGTCAAAAAATACGATGCACCTGGCTGTAATCATTCTACTATAAATAGTACTCACATAATGCATAACAGTTCATAGAAAGGACACTGAATACAGGCGTTTTCAACTTCTTTTAATATTAAAAGAATGGCGAATATTTGGTGAAGTATTCGTTATTAAAATTTAAAAGTAACATTACAATTTTTTAGCGATTCCTAAAATCATTGTAAAATAAATAAATATAATTTGAAAATTAGTAATAATAATGTTCATGGAAAAACATGTAGAGTTATGGAACTATCCAACATCGCGTTATTTCTCGTCAACATGTTTCAAGTTTCTTAAATGGCTATGTTAAATAGGTGTATTCTTTATTATTTTTCCCATTTTTAAGTTTATCTAATATGTACTTAAAATTCTAATAGGACATTGAATGATAATAACAAAATACTTCATTATATTTATTCTTGGTTTTTGAACAATCTACACTTTAAATGGTTTGGACAATAATGTGCAAAATATTTAGAAAATCTTCAATTGTTGCATGAGATTGTTGTCAGACCTAATCATGAATTGTAAGAAATAACTAGCTGTATGACCCGGCGTTGCACGGGCAATCTTGAATAATGGGATATTCCCGGCGGAGAGAAGTGAGATCACGTGAGGCCTTGGGATCCATATTTTTTCATATGCCCGGCTCCGTTTTTTTCCAACAAATATTGTCACTTACTTTCCCCAACAAATGTAAATATTCTTTAAAATCCAGTCTTTTTATTACTAATTTCCATATGCCAGCCTCCAGTTTATTTTTTATTGTCGCTATATTTTTATTTTCGCTGTCGGTTATGTTTTTATTGTCGCTAACGTAAACGTTACGTTCCTCCAAACATTTCCTTTGAATCCTATATTGTTTAATTAAAATTTTTAAATCCAACATTTTAATTACCTTATAGTTAATAACCCAGCGTTTCTCGGAATCCACATTTTTTCATATGCCCGTCTCTGTTTTTTCCCTACAAATATTATCACTAAGCTTCCCCAAAAAACGTAAATCTGTTTTGAATCCTCTTTTGTTGGATTAAAACTTTCAGTTCTTGACTTTTTACTACCTTAAATCAGTATGGTTTGAATGAAAACGCGAGAATTATAATGCTTATAAATTAAAACAGATGAGCATGATATTTGTTTTGCAAAAGAAAAAATAAAACAAATTAAAACAGAAACGATAAACAATTTAAAAGTACACCAAACTTATAAATTAAACACCAGAAACATATATTTTCGTCTTGCCCGTAATTGAATAATAATGAAAAAAACCGGATAAAAATGAATTAATATTTTCCCTCAACAAACGTAAATGTTTCGAAACACCGTACGTCAAAAAAAGAAAGAAAAATGCAGGAAAACGATTTTTGTCCATTGTTAATAAATCCAAACACAGAAGCTCGCTCAAAAAAATATCAACTTCCGTTAAAGAAATAAAAAAATGCAACACCTAATGTGAAAACTAATAATAGGGGAAAAAAGAAACCGCCGTGAATGAATTCACCATGCTGCCAATAGATGGTAGCACGTCAATTTAATCGTTTTGACGTTTTTAATTATTTTAATTAATATCTTTTTAACTTTCCTTGGATTATTTTCCATCTTTTGGTTCTTACGGCTAGTTTCAGGATTCAGTGGTTCGTGAGAAGGACATACATACATACATACGTCTGTTGATGTTCGAATTTTAATAGGATATATGATAAATGTTTCTATAATGGGCTATCTCTTATAATGCGTCATTCCTTGAGGTCACGTGACACGTCTTGTCTTACCAATCGACCATTCCTTTATTCTTCTGATTTCTTTGGCTCTTCTCTCCTGGCTACGTTGTGCCATGTCTGACAATCGGCTATTTCGTTGTTCTTCGGTTTCTTCCGCTCTTCTCTTCTGGCCACGTTGTGCCATTACTATCAATAGGCTATTCATTTGTTCTTCTGTCCTGGCCACTTTTTGCCATAGTTGAAAATAGGCCGTTTCTTTCTTCGTGAGTTTCATCAACTCTCCTTTCACGTTTCATAATTGCCTGCTGTCTACGGGCATCATCCCATGTAACTCCTCTTTTTCTTTTAGACATCGGAAAAAGCGAGAATTCAACAAACCAAAAATAGTAACTTCTAAATATCAGTTTAAAATAGCAGCTACCAGAAATATTTAAACTTGATCAAATCAATGAATAATAATTAAAATCACTAACATAACTAATCTATATCTTTTGGCACATAACTTTACAGAAACAAAACACGCCTGTAAATTCGTTAAAATGATTCTGTTCACGTGACAAAATATCACGGGACAAAAAAAAGAATTTATACACTTCCAACAATGCATTTTTTATTTCTGTCAGCGTCACGTTTTTATTGTTGTTGTAACAATGTTCCTTAAAGTAAACGACTTCAACAATAAAATATATTTTGAATTGCGCTGCAACAATGAAAAGTATTGTTATAAAGTATCCGAAACAATGAAAAGCATTGTTGTCAATTAGTTTTTAATTAATATCTTTTTCACTAATTAAAATTTCGGAATATAAATGGTCGAAACGGCTTCCCTGGATTATTCCCCATCTTTTGGTACTTTCCGCGCGCTTCTCCGTTCGGCGGTTCGTGAGAAGATAGAAGGACATACATACATACATACGTTTGTTTACCTTCGAATTTTAATAGAGTAGATTTCGCAGGATTTTTTAATTGGAAGTATAAAAAGAATAACATGTTCAAGTTCGTCTACTTTCATCCACCTACCTGCATCTTTCGAGTTGTTCCCTGAATTTTTTTCAAAAAATTGAATTCATTTAATCCTTTCAAATTAATGCGAATTTCAAAAGCAGAAATGCAGCTATTTGGTCAATACCAGTTATTCACATCTTTGAGATATTTATATTAATTCTACTATTCCATTTTTTCTGCGTCCTTCTAATATAAAATTCATTTTTGTAACTTTTACTTCTGTGAAAGAATTACAAACTAATGTAGCACTTTTTCATTAAAAAAGAATGTTCTATACCTCTGAATACCAAGCATGAGATACAAGCTGAAAATTCTGCGAAGTATTCTGTCTCTATTTCTTAGAAAACTTCTTAGAAATTGTCAGAAACTGGAAAGTTTTGAATCTTTTTAACTGACACGATATCGGAGATTTGTTACTAACCAGAAGAATGCTCAGTTTTTGTCAGTATTCTGAGAAATATATAAGAAAGTTTATGTTTCAATTACATTGTAGATAAATTTGTTTTGAAAATAAATTTATCTGCAGAAAAAGAGCTTTGCCTTACAAAAAGTGTTGAATTTTCTGAATTACACATCTTTAAAATTTCTTACCGAAGCATCGATCAGCATTTTATTTTTCCCCCCAAAATTAAAATTTTTCATGCTTGTCTCCTCGTATTTATAAAGGATAAGAAGCCTTTTAAGTAAATTTTCGACGAACTTTTAACTCGGCTTTTATTGGGAATTCTAAGCTTCTGAACTGTTTCTAAGCTGAATTACTTCTTATTTCTTTGAAAATGCTCTTAGCAGAATTTGGGATTTTAATAACTTGACAGTAAAAGACTAAATTGCAATGCAACTGATTCTGTATGAGAAGCTTAGAAAAAAATGTAGAAATTCTGAAATATTTGCAAATTTCATCTGAACTTCAGTAACTGCTGAATATGAAATGACAGTATAAAATAAATCTCATCTGAAAGACGTTTCAGGTTTTAATCATATTTTCTAAAATGATTGATGATGAAATTGTCATAGGAATTCGGTGTGTTTTGTCGATAACAAGTGGACTTCTGAGTAATCGTAGTAAAGTTTTATCAAATACACAACCATTGTTGTAATATTATTTTCAAATAGAAGAAAAATTATTTTTATATATTTATCCACGTCGTCTTCTCCTGAATAAAACGAGCATCCACGGTGATTGCTGCCCTATTTTAAAAAATTGGGAAATTACTGTGTATTGAAAATCGCACAAATTTTTAAAATAATTCGGAACATTGATACTATAACACAAATAAATATACATGTGTATTAATACTATGTAATACTTATGGGATACGTATTCGAACACAAACATCAAGCATTCGCATGAACATGATTAAGCAGAAAGTATATAGTTATCTACATATAAAGAGTGTGATGTTTGGCTACTGTTGGTGACGTTAGTGAGAACGCTTGGCGAAGTCCTCCTGCTGCGGAGGGTTGCTTCGTGTGAAAACTGGTCAGGGGGATTTCTTCGACATGAAGAGGTGATATGTCTGGCTTGATTTATCGTTTGATGGCTTCTCAGTGCGACGCACTGAACTAATTTCTAAAGTGTCTTTCTTGTCTGTTTATGCTTATGAAAATAGAGATATTTTTCTTAAATATAGTACATGCAAATAGAATAAAAATATTGTATTTATGTGTTGTTATTACTCCGATTTTTTAAAAAATATTTTTCCGTCTACGGGAGGCTAATTTTTGACACTTGGTCAAGCCCCTGACAGAAAAAAATCCTGACTTCTTTTGAACACTTGATGTGTGTGGCTCTTGAGAAAGTGCATGGCCGAGTCTTCCATTTTTAATTTTTTTAATTCTTTGAATTGTTATTTTGGTTGTTGCTGCATTTTACTAATAAAAGGATTGCTAAATTTGTTAAATTATTGGTTTTTATTGAGTTGTTATTACTCCGATTTATTTTAATTTATTTTTCATATTTCGTACTTGTAAATAGAGATAATTTTTATAAATTCTAAAGTGTGTTTCTTGTTACGTTTATACAGGTAAATAGAGATATTTTTCTAAAATCTGGTGTCAAAAGACAGAAACAACACAAAGAGTTTTGTCACGCTGTCTACTTACTCATCAAATTATTCCTAAATACCTTATCAACCGTGTTCAGATAGGAATTTTCTCTGACCCCAAACTAACACTTTTATTTAAATCCGAAGAAACATTTTTCACAGTCTACACTAGGTCTTGTTTTCGAATGCGCAGGGTTCTAAATCATCACAAAATACCATTCATATAATGAACTTCTGATTTATATAAACAAAATTTAAAAAACAATTCATGTATTTCACAAATGCGAAAATTCTGGATTTAAGAAAGAAGAAATTCCGAAAATCCGATTACATTTTAAACGTAGTAACTCCTGTTAAAATACTATATAGTTACTTATCAACTTCATGCATCTAAATTGTGATTAACGTATTTTGGGATAATTTTAATAATTTTGTTTATTCTTTCGATCTAGAATAGTTTACTTCCTTTGAAGTGGAAACGAAATTTATATTTTTGTAAGAGCTCTACTTTCTTTTACCACCAACGCTTGGAAGTTAATCATGTCTATTCATCTTTTTATACTTGCATCTCGGGCATTTATCCACAAATTAAAAAGGAAAGAAAGAACAATTTCAAACAGTCTCTCTTTAGCAAATATGTATTTATAAATTTATGAATAAGTTCAACATAAAATAAAGTATATTTCGTAGGCTCAAGTTTATCTAATTTGTAGGTGCAAAATATAACCTCAAGTGCAGAACTATGAATTTTGTAGGTGTCATCTTGTATTAGTTGCCGTTAAAACTTTATTTTTTCACCCTTCTATAGTTGTCAACAAAGAAAGTGTTTGATTCTTCAGCTAAAATCATCATTCTGCAAAACCCCCAAGGGTCTTCCCGCCGACTCGTGTCAACCTTTACACATTTTGGGTAAGCTAGGTCGGTTTGACAAATAAAAAAAATCGACGGGAGACTGTCTATTCGAAAAGGTCGTTGGGATTGAGGGGCGCAGACTTACTTACCTTACTCAACTGTCACTTCCTGTGACTGAAATAGCTCTATGTGACTATTAACTGTATAGTGTATTATTCTAGTGTGACTATGTGACTCTATCTATTTAAAATTCCTCGTGATTTTCACCAAATTTGCAACTCGCTAAATTTGCAATCTTCAATGTCCACCTTTCTCCGTTAAATGAAACTAAAACAAACTCTCTGTGATATTATGTTATTTGGTTGCGGAGTTATAAGTATTTAACTTAAGCACGAAATTCGACGTTATTCAACAATTCTTGAGTAATATTTCGCGCGATCGATGAATGAATTGCCTTAATCTGCGTGCGCACGCATCGGTCACTGTGACGTCATCAAACGTTTTAGTGATTTTCACCAACTTTGCAGCTCGATTGTGACTTAACCGTAATTCCAAATTCTAAAATTCTTTTCGCAGTCTTCAATGTCTATCTTTCTCCTTTAAATGAAACTAAAACCAACTCTCAATGTTATTTGTCGCAGAACTATAAGCGATTAGCTTTATCTGGAAAAGCGTCATATTTTTTCCTTTCTCGACACACAATTTGACCATTATGGAGAGACGTAAGTCTACGTCAAAAATTTTCGTAAGTGTTCAACTTTGTGCCATGTATCTGATTTTTTGACAACCAAGAAAGAGGTTTAAAAGACAAATGCCCATTATTTTTATAATAATAGGCCAATCAATTTGTCGTAATTTTTCAAAGATATGAATGCAAATTTTTCTGTGTAAGAAATAAATCGTCCTACTTACGATAAATATTAGTTCATAATAATTCAATTAAACAGAATAGTTAAAATGCCCCGTAAATGTTGAAGCCGAATAAACATATTTCTAATAATTTCTCGCACTAACCTGTCATTATGAAAAATATTTCGGAATAAATTTAATGGATTCCAAATATCTATTTGCATTACCGTTGACATTTGAGTCTTTCAGTCTTTGAAATATTAAGAATATTTTAAGATTAATGTTATTTTAAGAAATTATATACATAAACATGAATTATCTGCTTTTGAACAGAACATAAATCACGAAGAAATGCGTCTCAAACGCTTAGGAGGTTAAATTTTAATTAAAAACCAAATTAAAATCAGCAAATTCTAATAAAAATCAGATTGACGACCCCTTTGTTAGTGTTCCTTAACTGCCTAAGAAAAAAAATATCTGCCATATTTGTTAGCTCCAGGTCTAACTTTCTGCTTTTAGAGTATTATGAAAGATTTTTGCATCATATGACATGGATAATGAAAAACCATTCATAGTACTCTTAATCATTCATATAATATGGATACCATCTGTAAATTTCAGATTGTATCCGGATTATAAACATTATCATGTAAAAAGTACAGAAATGCGGAGGCAAAGTATAACAGCTGCATGTAATATAAACATGCCAAAAAAATATCAAGAATACTTTCGTTGAACTTAATGGACTTTATAAACCGCAGTGCACCAGAATTTTGGTCTTTCAGATTTTATCTCAAAGTAACAATTTTAAGCAGAAAAAATGCATTGATATCAGTTTAAACTAGAAAAACGCGATAGTCTTTTTTCAGCGGTTAAATATTTATGAGTTTGGGTCCATCTTAAACACTCCAGTGAATAAAATCGCTGAAAAAAAATTTCTGCGGCGATATCAGAATTTCAGGGTAAGTAATGGGCAGTTTCGTGGTGTGATAATGAAATTTAGAATGCTTTTTCGGAATATCTTATTCAATTTATGAGGCATTAAACCATCGACCTCTCCCATCAAAAAGAAGTAAGCTCTCCCTACCTCGTTTCGAAAGCAATATTTTTCCCGACAACCATAATTACGGCGAATACTTTTGTATGTATTAGTCTGCGCCTTTTTTGAGGAAGACATTGAAGGAATTTGGTGGAAAACAGGACTTCAATATCGCATTTGAGGAAGATAACTTCCATTCTTTGAAAGCCAATAACTATTAATCAATACATTCACCATTCAAGGAAGGGTAAGTTAAGTGATGTTTTATACCGGTGATGGGTTTCCTTATCGCTTCGTATATTAAAGAGTATGAAAAAGAATTTGCAAAATATCCATCAGAACTGTTTTGTTGAAAAGAGTTTTCGAATAATATTTTTAGAAACTTACTAAACCAAACAACTTCATGAGAAAGATTGTTTTATACTCTAGAATAATTAATGTTGAAGTCATGCAAGATGACATATTAAATTTCAAACCAAAATAAAATGAAAAATTATTTTTTTTATCTTCTGGCTTATAAAACTTTTAATTATTTAACATATTTTTGCACATTAAGTGTTAAGCATAAATTATTTAATTTTTATGATTTTATCATGAGCAAATATTGTAGGGACTTCGGTTATAGTAGAGGCTGGCAAGAAAAGAATGCTGAAAAGTTTGAAAAGTTTTATCTCATCAGACAAGTAACTTAAAGCATCATTCAACATACTATGATCAACAGAACATTCTGATGTTTCGTTTCTTTAGGAAATATTCTGCAAGATCATAATTCATCGAGATGTAAATGCTTTTTCGTTTGTTTCAGAGGATATTAAAAAAAACAATTTTTTTCGTTATTGGATTCGATAAAAAGCGAAGCAGTTAAAGTTTATTCTACGTTTATTTTTGTCTCATATATAGAAACCATCTTTCCAATTAATGGAACACCATACGATGGTTACATCAATCGAGCGAAGAAATGTGTTATCACAAAACACAAAGTTAGGGTAAGCTAAAAGTGTCTATAAAGAATACTAAATGGAAGGTGCTTTAACATGAACCTTAAGGTTGGGATGGCTCTCCTGGGTATTGAATGAATGAAACAGTATAATGCAAAGAATTTGGATTAATTTTGATTTCGATCGGTTATATTTCGAACAAGTTTTACACGAAATATGCCGCAAGTGTTCATTAACTTTCAAATAAGGGAATTGAGAAAATCAGATGGTCTCTGAATATGATCTCTCTCAGATGGTGATGAATTCTCTTCGAATCATGATTGACCAGATCCTTGTCGATAGAAGCGTTATTATATTGAAGAAGTTGTCACATTCCCGGAATAAAGTCCGTGCAAAAAGAGGTACACGATCTCTCAAAATGTTCCAAGAGTGGTCCGTTTTGTTCTACCATTACAAAATAATATATTATGGAAGACCATACCAAGATGTCTAGAGCGACTCTATCCAGGAGTACAATTATGTTGGAGTTTGCACCTAAAACTATGAATTGAGATGTTCTTGGTGTGAGACCTCTCAAGTTATTAAATGGTATCTGATCTCCTGCACTCTGAGAATTTCCCCGAGTTTCTCTTCCATGAAACATGTTTCCCCACCGAATTCTTAAAAGCCTTGCACCCTTTATTGTAGGCTGGATCGCCAAGGTTGCAAACAAACCTCTGTACGTTGTAGATACACACCATTTCAGCAGTGAGTATCATTAACACATAAACGTGACATTTGGGCCAAAATGCACCCAGATCTTTTGAGGAATCTCTTATATTCACACATTCGAAGTGATATTCTTATTTGGAATATATTGAAAAGAAGTGGAGATAAATATACCCTGTTTTTCGTTATATCAATAGTTCATGAATATGGTATTGTTAAAGTATTTTAGTGAACACTTCTTGAAACCATCATACTCGCAGTTCTTGAGCAATAAATGAAAGGAAAAACTTACCATCTTTGGAATTTAATAGCATAAGAGAAGCATGTTTTATTTATGCTGATTTTAGCTGTAAAATTCCTAAATTTTGTCAATAATAAATGATCCTATTTACTCCAGTTTCTAGAAATCTGCAATTTCAGAACTTGAATAGAAAATAACTTTAGAGCTTGTTTTAGCTTATCTTTCGCAACTCGTCCGGTTTCTATTACATTCTTACTTTCAGTGCTCTCTATTTTGGAACAGTTTAAAATAACGTTAAAATTTCTTATCTGTCTTTCACTTTTATACCATCTTGTATCGGGATGGAAAGAGAAAATTAAGTTTTTTTTAAATCTTTTCCTGCAAAATGAATCTAATTTTCCGTCTTATTTAAATAGAAAATTTATTTTTCTTATAAGTTTAAGAAAAATCTCTTAAAAAAAGGTACAATAAGCTTTTTAAAGTTGATAGCATTGTGCGTACTGAAGAACTATTGAGTATGGGCATTGAGAGCGAGAGCTTCATGATACATGCACCGATAAATCAAATCTTCTCAGAACTGAAAATTCTTGTAGCTCATAAAATACCAAGAATACGGTAAGGATAAGGTAATACGAATTGCAAACTAAAGACTAAAATGATTCTTAACTCTTTAATCCCTAGGCGACTTTTTTCTTCCATCCCCTTTAAAATCGGTCCTTTTTGGGAGGATACGACATGAATTGGACTCTCCCAAACTAGGTGGTCATTTACCCCACCCCTGCTGTAACCTTCCCTTAAGGTGCACGGAAATGGGCTGTGGTTGGCAAAGATAATTGGATATCTCCTGGTCTTATCTCCTAAGCCATCTCAGAACCTCCCCTCCCCACAAAGAAGTCAACAGCCTCAGACCGGCCTTCGTCGCTGTTATGGAGAAATGTTTAGACCGCCCGGCAGCGCCTCATTCGGTGTGAGAGGGTTAAAATAATGAGGTATTATCGAATACCTCATCGTCACTTATTATCCATTCCTTTGCACTTCCTAAATTGTTTTAGATTTTCTGTGTTAGATTAGAAAGGAAACAAATGAAGTAAATACGAAAAGAAAGGAAATTTACAATGCTTTTCAATAAAAGAGAACGAAAATTGACAATGTCTAAAAATGCACTGGTCTGTTTTCAAAATGATATGATACTTCAAATTTAGCTAATTTGATGTAGGCTGCATTAAATAGATTAGATTTTCATGCTGTATTCGATGCAATAAAGTGGGCATTAATTTTCACTAAAACAAGTTATGATTTTAATATGCTGTATAGAAATCTTTAACTACTCACAGCGAGAGTTCTGTTCAGTTGAGTTTTGAACTGATGAGCATTCAACAAAGATACTAAGGTTCTGGCGCCAGGATACCAATATTAATAGCATACTTTATCTACTAATATCGGTGATTATCTACTGTTACAGTATTTATCTTCAACAAGGACAAGCATTTAAATTTTTTTGATGTTAAATGGCATGTCTCAGTTCTTTCACAGATTAAATTATTTTTTCGTAAAAAACAATAAATCCATACATCTTAAACTCAGTTTCAATCCATATCCTATTTAAAAAGCAGCAAAATGTCTGAAAATTCAAATTTTTCAATAAATTTTACATTTAATGCAATGACAAGTGTAAGTATTTACAGTCACAAATAAATATTTCTGCTTTTTTGTGACTATTATTTCTTCGCAAAATTTTTGAGACAAAAAATAAAAAAAATTAAAACTGAGCTGTCAGGTTGCACGACACACCAGAAGACATGAAAACCTTCCTAATTCTTCGCATTCCACGAGAACTCTTTGCCTTATTTTTGTTTCACGCAGGCGCGGAATAACGTCAAAGACTTTGGAAAAATGTCAGAACAGTTAAATATCTCCTTCCTTAATCTCAGTCTACGAAGCCAGACAGCCGACCTATACTTTCCCATCACATGTAAGTTTAAGGTTAAAACAAGACCTGCCATTTTGAAATTGAATTTTACACTCGGTAACCTATGTCAACGTTTTCAAAATTGTTATATTGTCAAAACTATTTTAAATTAGATTGTGGTGCCTTTTAAAGTAAACTGGGCATGCTTTTTTCACCAATGTATATTTCATTTTTTTAAATATTTTAAATAAAGCTTAAAGGAAAAATGTGCTTTAACAAGTTGCGTCATCTACTTTGTAGTAATTGCCAAGTGACTAATGAAGTTTTGTTTCTATGATTATTTAAGACAATCATTGCAAGAAATATTAAGCATTCTAATATCTTCAAATTCAGGACTTTTGATTTTTCAGTTTTAAAAATATTTCTTTATGAACGAGCTTTAGTTTTGTTTATTTGCGGTAAAGTAGAACTTCCGATGTACCCACCGACTTCCTGTGTTATTGCTTTGTCAATGGAAATCTTCAACATTTCAACACTCTATTTGAAGATGTTAATTAATGTTGAAAGTAGATTTAATGTTAAAGATTTTCCTAATATTATGGCTTAAAGATACTTTGAAAATATTAAATTTCATGCTCCTGTTGGTGTAGCTCTCAATTTTTACTTAAAATAACAGCCTAATTTTGTGAAAAGGCTGCTATATATAATTGTTCGCTATCGCTCTTTTTGGCGATTTCTAATCTTGTTTGGCTGTTAAATTTTCAACCACGCGATTTAGATAATCGCTGGTAGTTAAAATTTTAACCAAACGAATTAGATAATCGCTGGCAGTTAAAATTTTAACCCTACGAATTAGATAATCGCTGGCAGTTAAAATTTTAACCAAACGAATTAGGTAATTACAATCGTTCTATTTGGAGTTTAGTCTTTTTTTTCTACAGATTTAAATAAAAAGGGTTACAGTAACTCAAAGAACGCAGAATCCAACGCTTTGTGTATCGAGAACTGTTTCGAACTTGGCGCTTGATACAGTATCCAAAGTGATTTGACGTTTGCTGAAATTGGATGGCAGGAAAACGGTCTGTGAATCCAAAATTAACAAACCAGAAAACTTGTCCATACATAATTTTTTTCTTAGTTTGACAGGAAACGAAAGCAACATTTATGTGTTTCATTCGCGTAAATTGATGTATTATATTAATTAAGATCGTTGCATTTAAAATTGAGGTCATTGTGAAGATAAATACGCAATGGTATTCATATTTAGGATAAATTTATTCTTCAACATTTTACATACATGTTTCATATGCGTCTGTTTTTCATCTACACTTTATAGCAGATACTTCTTGACAGTTTGTATATAAAAAAAGTTAATAAAAATATTCCAGATACTTTCAGAATTCTCTTTTGCAACATGATGTTAGTTGAATGAATTTTCTTCTAGAAAATTCTTAGCATATTCATTCATGTGAAGACGAATTGATTTAGATTTTTCTGCGAGAACACAAACTAAATATCTATTTTCTTGAACGAGATGAGGTTGCTTTTTAAATTGAAAAAATGACCGTAATATCATAAAAAATGTTTAGTAAAAATAATATTGGAGAAATATTTCTAGCCAAAAAAATGTTTTATATTGTCTGTGCAAACTTCGGTCTCAAAAAGTCTAACAAAATATTTAAAAATATAGGTAAAAGCTACTAAGTTGCTGTGAGTTTCGAGTTGTTATTCTCATGAGAAAATAAGATTCTGGCGTATTTGCTTAGTTTCATCAGATTTTATGAAAAATACCCTACAAAATATTAAATTTTCAACATCTAAGCAAACAAGTTTCAGTTGTTTCAGAAATTTCTTTATTTATGGACATGAAAATAGAATACAATAGAAATTGAGTTGCATAGAAGTATAATGGAAAAACAGGAAGTAATATGTCAATGTTTCGCCGTTTCTGTATTTATTTAGTGCTTAGAGAAGTTCGAATTAATATTTATGAGTTGTAATAATATGAGTTGTTCGACGAAACTTTTCTTGGGTTCAAGTTGCTTAAGTAGAAAAAATTTAAACAAAGTAGGCGGCCGTTTAAAAGGAGGTTGACGCCCACATTAACCCAACAGCAGCAAAACAGATGATGGAGATTTGCAAAAATATTTCACAAATAATAATCCAATATAGGAAGATAGATAAAAAGTGTGTAGAGATTCGATCAGAATATTTCCGTTATTTGGTGAAGTCTGAAATTTTTTCAACCCAAAAATAAGGCAGCCGGGTAACTAATGAATTAACATTTTCAATATTATCTTTAAACTTCGGAATGACACGGCAATAAATCTGTAATATTAAATATTCCTAATGTTTACAAATCGAAAAATGAAAAATAGAGAAACTGTAGTGGATCCAGATAAAAGCAATTATTTTCCTCGGAACTTTTTCTGTCGGTAGACATTCTATTTCAGTTATTTATTATGATTGTGCCTTAGGTTTCAGTGTGAATATTTAGCTTTGATTTTATCAATATTGTCATGGAATTTTCAAACCCAAACCAAAACCATTTGTGTCCGAACGGTGAGAATAGTAACAGTGAATAAATTGCAATTTAAGTATGTTAGTATTGTTAGATTGCAAAAATGCAACTACATCATTTTTCGTATTTTCCCGTACTTTTAAATAATTTATATTTTCGCCACCAAAATTTCTTTTTTTATCTTGCGGCAACTTTTAAATTATCAACGGTAATGTTTTACAGTTTTATTAAATATCTCAATTTATCATATTTATTTTTGTAATAATCAACTTAAGTATTAACTGATTTAACTTTTTATGTAATTTCTTTTAATGTTTCATTGTTTAGTAAATTGTAATTCACTTTGATTTCAAGGAACTATTTGCTCGCCATTTTTAACGGCGGAAGCTTTTGTGTGTGAACTGTCGTGCGTCACCTGCCTTGGAGAGTTTCCTTCGTGTAACTATATTGGCTTGTCTGAACGTGTAAGAAAGTTGTGCACCTGCGGGGGTCCGGTTGCCGTTAGGCCTTTTCGGTTCTTGCCCCTGCAGAGATACCGAGAATCCAGATGAAGAAGTGGTTGTAATCACCAGCGAGATATTTTTACAAAATGCAGCAAGAATTTGTGGTTCGAAGAATTTTCAGAGCTGCAATTTTAAGCTGAAAATAGTTAATTGTTCTACTACAATATGTGCCAAGTTGAACGTCTAGTGGCGTATAAGACTGCAACGTAATGCTCAGTTACTTCGCATAAATTTGATTAATGCTGAAAATGTCGAAAACAATTAAAGGAGCGCAGCAATACAACCAATAAATTGTTGACTTTCAGTGCGTTCCAGATCTACATTTTTCTATGGCAAAGCAACATTTTGCTTATTCTTCCGACCACTTGCATAAAATCTCACGTGAATTGCTTACACATTAAGGAAACGAAATATCTTTTTCCCTTTTCAATTCTGGCTCTAATATGTATAGAGTAAAATTTCAATGAAAATCCAGAATTGAAAATGGGACGTTCAGACAAGCCATTATAGTTACACAAAGGAAACTCTCCCAGGCAGGTGACGCACGACAGTTCACACACAAAATCTGCCGCCGTTAAAAGTGGCGAGCATATAGTTCCGTGAAATAAAAGTGAATTACAATTTACGAAACAATAAAACATTAAAAGAAATTACATAAAAATTAAAGCAATTAATAATTAAGTTGATTATTACAAAAATAAATATGATAAATTGAGATATTTAATAAAACTGTAAAAAATTACCGTTGATAATTTAAATGTTGCCAAAGTTGCCAGAAGATAAGAAAGAAACTTTGGTGGCGAAAATATAAATTACTTAAAAGTACTGGAAAAGCCGAAAAATGATGTAGTTGCATTTTTGCAATCTAACAAGTATTTTAAAATAAAAAAATATTAAAAATCAAATTAAATATTTTAAAAAACACAATAATAAGTTAAATACATTTTTCTAATTACTTCTGCACGTTTTCTTGCATTCATAAGAACTGTATTATATCACTGCGCTGCAAGCACCTTGGGAAAGGATATAAATTCTGGAAGCATTTTTCGCTTTTAAAATTATTAAATGCCATAGCATGGATTTACAAAACAAATGGAGTAAAGATTCCGCTTGTTAAATATGTTCCTTCAAAATAAATAATCTATTTGCAAATAGAATATTTATCAAACACATTAATTTCGGATTAAAGACATTCCTCCAACCATTAAGAAGTGAAATATGAGCTTTAAATTTTATGTTCTTGGTGTCTGAATAGTTAATTCTCAAAAGAGTTGCAATAACCTGATAACTACACATCCAATATTTAATGTGCCTTCCAAGAATATTTAGTCTCATTTTCTGACAAACTGGCATTTCACTAATATTTACATGAACGATCGCGTTAAATACTTTCTCACTGGGAAACTTCCCGTGAAATACTATTTATCATACGTTCAATTTCCTCGAGACCGGTGGTGAAATGCATTATGGGAAGCAATTACGAGGAAATGGAGAACAGTTGAAACTCATGGTAATTTATTTCAACGCATAAAAGCGTTTTATTCCCTTCCAAATTTGAAATTTCAGACAATTATTCAGTGAGTGATATATATCAAGAGACAAGACTAAACTGAAAATTTATTTCTTATATGAATTTTTTACTTCTCATTTTAGAGAGATTCCCTTTATTAAAAGAAACAAAATTTTTATTTTTATTGTCATGAATATTTATTGAAATTTCCGGATTCTGTTGCTAAGTTTTTTTTTAAATATTTCTTTAACAAAGCTAGGCGTCATTACTTTCTTGCCAGTAATTCATTTTGAAACTTGTTTATTAAATGAGTGAATTCCATTATCAATATTTTCCTTATTTTTGATTTAGTTTTCAGAAATAAAATAAAAATGAAGTCATCGCCATTGCTAGATAACCATAAGAATCCTCATCCCGTCCTGCAATAAATCACCCGGATCATTGCTAGAGAAATGAAAACAGCCCTTTAGGTTTCATTTATCAAGGATTTCACAACAAAATTAGGAAAAACATAGATATAAATTGCATTGCATATCGAATTTTAGGAGTTAAAGAGCTCACATGCTTCGATTATTGATATTGCTATAATACAAATTTATTCATTTTACAATTTATTTTTATAAAATTATTTCTATGAAATAAATATGTCACAGTATAAATTTAAAATTTGCGTATAAAGAAGTGAATATATTTAATTTTTAGAACATATCTGATATTTTTAAACGCATAATAAATATTCATTGCAAATAGTTTGGTTGAACATCTCTCTTACTTTAGAATATCTTTTTAATTAAGATTAAAAATTATCGGAAGATGCAATATAAGAAAGATTTCAAACTGTAGAATCTGTTATTTTAAATCATGTGAATTTTAATGCTATTAAAAATTCTGTTTTCAATTGATAACCTCACAAAACATTTGGAATTTGTTAATTTATTTAAGACTCTCAGATTTTTCATAATGTCAATTTTAAATAATGGGATTCCTCGTGTGGAAAATTCAGTAGATATGTGAAGCAGAGAAAAATTAATTTTTCTGAGAAACGCGATTTTATTCTGAAAAGATCAGAGTTGTAAAAAAACCGCTGAAAAAAAGATTTTCTGGTTAAAGCATTTGTTCGCGGTGATTTGTTTCAAAATTGACAGAAAATAAATGTTCTGGCCTTAACAAAAGACGCGTTTCATTTCAAAAGTGCATATAATCCCTCACATCTATAGGAACTTCCAAAAATAGAACTTCAGTGTGATTCAGAAGGCCACAGCTAATTTAAAAATTAATAAATTCCAAATGAATGAAGATAAAAAAAATAAGTTAATTCAAATGCAAAATATTACTGTTTCCACCTGAAAAGATAGAAATGAAACCAGATTTGTGTTTCACGGAAACCGAATTTATTGCTTACACATTTTAAACCACCAGGTGGTTCTATAGATGTCAGTCTCATATATTAAACGGAATAAAAACCCGGTCGAAATAATGAATTACAAATATTTAATGTGTCGTCATCCATTCAGGAGCACAATGTTGTCACGAAAACTGAATTTATCGGTTACAATTACATTTTAAACCCTCCAGGTGGTTCTGCAGTTGTCAGAGTAATACATTAAATTGAATAAAAACCCGGTCAGAATAATGAATTACAAATATGTAATGTGTCGTCATCCATTCAGGAGCACAATGTTTTCACGGAAACCGAATTTATTGATTGCAGTTACATTTTAAACCACCAGGTGATTCCGTAGTTGTCAGAGTCATGCATAAAATTGAATAAAAACCCGGTTAGAATAATTAACTACCAATATGTAATGTGTCGTCATCCATTCAGAAGCACAATTACCAGACAGGTAACCGATTACAAATGCATAATGTGTCGTTCTCTATTCAATAGCCCAACCATCCGACAGGGAACCACACATTTTATAGCATTAAGTTTCATTTCTAAGGATTTTAGAGAACATAACCAATAGAAATATTGATTATTGGTATGAAAAATCTTGTTTCTACGTCTTTCAACTTAGAGTCTGAACGGAGGATTACACAGTAGATTTTAATAAAATTTAAGTTAATTTTTAAAGTTGAAATTATTAGAGAAAGTGTTTCACTATCAATTTTAAGTGCTTACTCTAAAAATTTGCATATTGTTCCTTCTTCTTCAGAAACTGAAGATTGCGCTTATGGTCCTTTAATTTATTAATGCACTGTATTTTGTACCAATTAACGAAGGAATGTGGTTTTACATGATGAAAGTGTAAATTAATCTGTGAATCAACTGTACAGATAAATGTTCTAAGGCGAAAAAAGTTCTGTAGAAACAAAACTGAGTTAGTTTCATGGCTCTAAATGGCTGCCTTCTTGTAAAAATCATTTATTCCTCGGAAAATCATGATTGAAAATTTTATGTTTAGTAAAATTACCTCAGTCATATAAAAGTAACATTTTGAAATTTATCATGATTGGCTATTTTTTAACAAATAATTGTTGTAGGGTTTCGACTTAACCTTATCTTGGAAAGTCGCTGGAATTATACATTAGCTAATGTTTAATAGACAAAACATTTAGGAGATATTCGAAAACATTTGATGATTAAAATAACAGTTGAATGCAGCGCATTTTTTTTCTAAATTAAACAATGTACAAACTGGAAATTGAACGATCCGTAATGGAAGCATCTTTAAGCAATTCGTTGATTGGAGCTTTCCAGTTACAAAATTTGTCTCCTATAAAAATAAGAAGCAGTCGTTCAATGTAATTCCACGGACGTAATAGTGACGTCAGGAGAAAGCAATTTAACGTTAGACGTTCCTGTGATCTCTTCTGATTACCAAAAAAATGGTGGATTGGTAAAAATCTTAAGAAAATTGTGCACAGTTTTCTAACCTGGGTAATAACAGAAGCAACACTGGTGAACAATTAATTGCTGTGGGTTTATTTGTCCGATGTAGAGTTAAGTTTAATCAGAATAAATCTTTTTTAAAATCGCTATGAAAATATTACTGAATTTAGTTGCAGCATGCCAGGTAATATATTTTATGTAAATTTTGCACTGACATTGAATTATACCAATTATTTTAATATCTATCATTGTTTTTCTTTTTACTGTTGTTTCACTGCATATTGAGAAGAGATAAAATAGCCAAGTTGCGTCAGAATAATTGGTAGAAATATTAAAATATAGTCATAAATACAAATTACCATAAACTCCGTAACTCGCTACTTTTATTTATATACAATAAATTGACGTAAGAGTTTTTCCTCTAAAATTGTTGAGGAGATAATATTACATGAAGAAACTTTCTAATAAAATATGCAATAATGTTAGAATTCCCATGTAATAAGTTAAAATGCTATACATTACAACTAGGGAATCATTCGCTGCTGATATACGTAGTGATTAGATAATCTTTTTTTTCATAAACGTATTTCCTGATAAAAAAAAATCCTTGGATATATTTTTTGACCGCAAAGCATCAACTTCATATTGTGAAGCTGATATGTGTACATTGAACTGCTACAGGTAGACAACAACAAAAGTCATTACTTATTTGAAGAATGGCAGCCACTAATTGAATATTGTTATGAAAATCATCCGGTGTGTGTACAGCAAAAGCAGTCCACAAGCTGCCTAACGCATTATTTAAATAATAATCTGGAAAACACGAAGCACAGGTAAGACAAAAAACACAGCACTAGCACAAATTAGCAACACAAGCAGACAGAAAATTGTTAACAGCACCAACAACATCACTCGGCGTCGAACAACTGACCAACTAGCAATACGAAAAAGACCCCAGAAAGTTTATTGACTCCTATTTCGCGCGATATTTATACTATTTCCGACAGGATGTGACGTCACATAAAATCTCTCGAAGATTATCCATAACTCCTTACCTAATAGAGATAGAACTATAATTCTAGTGTTTTAGAGACCCTTCATTTTGTCGCCAAATGGTTACCACGTTTTTTGCCAAGGTTAGGTTGTATTTGCTAGGCTTTTCCCGGATCCAATAAAATATCTATAAATGTCAATAACCATAAGACTAACATTACGGGGAAGCCACATTACAGGTTAACAATATTAAGCACAATTCTGTCAACGTGAAAATTACTTATTCGTTTCTTCACTTCTTCGAAAAAAACGTCTAATTCTTAAATGAGTCCCTTTCAATATTATATGTTGATAAAAGCTAATATATTTAGGTCAGTTCTTCCATTTCTGTTTTAATTTCACTAAAATCTCGACGAAAAGCTTTGATTCAAATTGCTATAATTTTATTACCTCTATACTTTCAAGCGTCTTATTTTACGAAGACACACCAAAGTTTATCATATGTTATTTGAGATACCCTATATGAGCTGTGCCGCTAACTCGCGAAATATCTAACTTGAAGTCTGCCTTCCTTTCTGACTGTATCTGTTTCTAAACAGCCCTTGTATCCTGGATTTTTTCAATTTTACAACTGGTGGTTGTTTTTCATAACGCGTTTAAAACCTGCACCGTTTTTGATGATTTCATTTTAGCATGCATCACGACACAATGTGCCTTTTCTTGGGTTGAAGCTATGTTTTAAAATTTTGCAGCTCCAGCATTCCTATTGATGAGCCTGAATGGTGATTTCGCACAGCAAGTAAATTAATAAGATAAACCAAGCGCATCTGCAAAGGCAAATAAAATTCAGGAAATTACTTCAGATTAAGAGGGTTAGTAATTCGAGGTAAGTATTTTGGGATACTCTGTATCAGTAAATGCACAAAAATGGATTCAATGTATAAAATATATCAGAATAAAAACTACTACACACGCAGGACAGTTGGAATGAACTAGAAAAGTTATATTCTTGAAATTGAAAGAATCCATTTTGAATTTCCTTTATTCAATCTTTATGCTGAACATTTATGTTTTAAAGATCTTTATATTGCAAATTTATAGGAATCACTTGTAAAATTAGTTTGAAGAGTCGTTGTACAATTATCAACAATTCAGTTTCATAGAATATTCGCATATTCGCAAAGAGCGTGCTTAAGTTTAAATTCTTACTTTCGATATATCCCTAAGTACTAAATATATCGATATCAGTGTAATCAGGGACGTCATAAACGAAAACAAAACATTAACGTAACAGTAACTTCAACCTTCCACAGGCAGCGTGTGTGTAAGAGAAACACTAGAGAAGAATTTTGTTTTATACCTTCTTACCAGAGAGAGCTACGAAAGTATGGCCTTGACTATTCTTCCAGCCTCTATTAGCATAAAATGCTCTACAACATTCCTGCGATATCTTCAGGGTATTGTGCGGCATTCAGAATATTAAATATTGAACAACATCGTGGAGATATCGTACAATATCTTGCGCTAATGGGGGCTCCTTTCGACGAACTATTTGTCATCGTTGGAATTAGAGGCGTTAATAGGACTCTGCAATTTTGCTATTTGTATTTCAGAGATACGAGTGACAGTTTAAGCTTAAGTCAGTAAAATGAATATAAAACTGGCATCTTGCTTTGTATATCAAAATTTCAATTGTTTTTTACTTGCATATAGTCTTTACAGCTTTATATTACAAATATAAGTATCTCAGTTGATAACTTGGCTGGGATTTTTTTCACGTCATTCAGCTAATTCTTTATTCACTTTTTTGTTTTTGTATTTTATGTTTGCTTTGTTTCCAGTCCTTTTTAAATAAAAATTGTATTTATTAACCCTTACCAATTACAGTCTAATTTTAATAATTACGCTTTTATAAACTGATATTTTGCAATAGGGTATTTAGGAACACATGTTGGTATAGTGGGCGCGCCAGGACGGAAGGTTAATGTTCTACAGCTGTGGTTCCCAACCCATGGGCCGCGGTCCATTTGTCAACCCTGGATAGCATATTAGTGGGCCGCTCAAAACTAGATAAGAGTCGAAGTCAGGGAAGCTGCAAGAGTCTTCACTCGTTTTTCACTTTCACGTATACGAAGTATACAAAAAGAAAGTATTATAATCGTCAAAAAATTCGAACTCGAAATTTTGACGAATCTCCACGTTTTATACCTCTCCTAGTCCGAGAAACACAATTTTGGAATTGTGTCTGTCTGTGAACACGATAACTGGAAAACTATTAGAGCTACAGAGGTTATATTTGATGTGTGATCTTAAAACATAATTTGTAAGTTTCTAACAAATTTTGAACAAAATCCGTTTACGGGAAGTCTGTCTGTCCGTTTGTCCTCGTTCATGTGAACACTATAACACAAAAACTTGAAGAGCTAGATGGATTAAATTTGGTACACAGTTTCGTCATCAGGAATGTAGGTCCGTATAAATTTTGAACCAAATCGGTCAAAGGGTTGAGTGTCTGTCGGTCTGTATAATCGCATACTTCTAAACATTATACTCGCAAACCCTACGGCCTAGATAAATAAAAATTGGTATGAGGCTTGCTAACATTAATTGTAGATTCGTTCCCAATTTTCGTTTCAATTGGTTGAAATAAAGGTGTTTAAATCGCCTATTTGGCTTTTCTCATCACACAATGACACGAGGCCGTTATTGCGTAATTGCGCGATTCACTTGCGCTAATCCTTTCCGCTTCTATTCACGCCTTTCGCCTCCAAGCTTCCTATGCCCAAGCTTTTCTTCCTCCACTGCGTTAGAGACGCTTGTTCGCCTTTTAGTTTATTTTTTCTCCACATTTGTTAGGAGCATACGAGAAAGTTTAGGGGAGACCACTCCCGCTGTCTTTATAAAACAATATAATTTTAGTCCTTTTACAGTGAGCTTTACTAATTACTGACATTTACGGCCTGTAATATGTATAAACATATGTCTTGGTATTTTTTTGCTCGTATATTTGCTTAGTGGGCCTCAAAATATTTTTAACACAACACATGATCCGCACAACCAAAAAGTTTGGGAACAACTGTTCTACAGGATATGATGTGTTGACTAATTGTATATTCTATATGCAAGTGGAACTTTCTTTTTCCGCACTTCAGCTACATGATGAAGCATCAAGTGCAGTCTGGTTTCCTTCCAAGGCGAAGTAAAATTTATGAGTCTAGACAGAAATGAAGTTTAATGGATGGCTCCGAAATATTACAGATTGCTTTCCTTCAGTCATTTCTGTTGAAAAGCGAAGTAAATATAGGTGAATTTCTTTACATATACTTCAAAACACGAGTTTACATGTGGTCTTTTAAGGAATACAATTATTCGGATTATCATGAATTTTTATTACAAATTTCGTATCAGGAATAAGGGAAAATAATAATTTGATGCTTCAGACGTGTATGTCAGTGGAAACATTGTTGAAGATAAAAATGAGGTTTGAATATAATCTATTTTTTTCAACGTTAAGTAAATTTTTTGAAATGTTTATAATTAAAAAATATTTAACTTTATTTATTTTTTATAAATATGCAATTCGTAAAAAATACTATTTGAAATTTCCTTTCTTTCCCATCACAAAAATATAACCAAATTAGCTTACATTGTTAAATTCTTTTATTTAACATTTTGCCAGAAGACTTTTATGTTCTATTTCTTTATGAGAGGATTTGGTTAAATAAAGTAAAAATAATTTCGGCATATTTCAAATTTTTCATATTTTTACTTGACAACATCTCAATTGCATTTTTTCCTCTATTTTATTTTATTTATTTTTATTTCTCTCTCTATATTATTATTTGTATGAGCCGTATGGAAGAGAGTTTGTTGTATTTTTTATTTGTTGATTTTTTCTTTTGCAAGACAATGAATTAAGCTACCGTGTTTCAATTTATATACATCGCAAAAATTCGTTTTCTGGCCTTTTCATTTCCTCTACCCTTCTTCTTTCGTCTTTTGATTTTTTTATATTGCAACGTGTAATTTCATTAAGATTTTACATTTCTAAAGTTTTTTTTATGTTTAAATTTGTAATCAACAACTCCTCGAAAATTCTTTATCCTTAATCCTTATAATATAATAAATGCGAAAGTGTGTCTGTCTGTCTGTCTTTCTGTCTGTCTGTCTGTTTGTTAAGCTTTCACGACCAAACCACAAAACCGATTTGGATGAAAATTGGCAGAGTTGTAGCTTGAAACCCAAAAACGGACATAGGCTAGGTGAAATCACGTTAAATTAATTATTTTTGACTACAGATTAAAAATAGTTAACAAAGAAAGCCCATTGACTCCGCGATTCGCGATGAAGATTTTTATTTTTTAATCTACGGTCACGTGATCCTTCAGGAATGCGAAAACATGTGGAATAAATTATTTTTAAAATCAACTATCACGTAATCCTTTTTTCCGCTGTAACTTCGGAACAAATTGTCCGATACAAATTATTTTTATACCGTCTTAAAGATAAAAGTTTTACCTTTTCAATGATGTTAATTTTATTTCTGTGACATTTTTCATTCAATTTTTAAATTTTACGTGCAGACGATTTTGAAATACCGCAAATTTATACCTGCATCGCTCCTAGGAAACGGTTAGACTTTCAACTAATTTATCTTTATTTCTGAAAATTTTGCTTATGTTTATAAATATCTATAAAACAAGGCAGAAATTACATGTATCTGTCTGTCTGTCGGTCGATTAGTCGGTCACAAGAACTCCTCCTAAAGGTGAACGTTAGCGACATGAAATTTACACACAAGGTGCTATTTTCAACTTTCAGAGTTATTAGTTAAGATATTTAATTAAATACCGAACATTAGCCGCTTTCAAGCCTAATGCTTAGACGTTTTTTGCCAATAACTTCTGAAATCTTTATTAGACAACAATTATTTTTATGCCATTTTAAAGACCAGAAAATGATCTTTTTAATGCTATTAATTTCATTGCGATGAAATGTTTTCTCTGATTGCTATAAAGGTTTAAAAATATTTTTAACGTAATTTCTAACAATACTTTTTATTCTTATAGAAATAAATTCAAGCCAAATTACTGTTTCGCGCGCGGGCTTTTGCCAGAGTTAAAATTAATATAAGAAAATATTGCTTTCTTTGACCATAAACAACAAAGGAGACTTTACACTTCCGGTTTCCTGTTGTGGTAGCATTTACAGCTTTTAATACGGTTACACAGTGATCCAATGACGTTAGTGAATTATTCTCTCAATGTTTTGTTTAATTTTCACAGTGAGATATTATAGAATATCCTTCTGTAGATATGGTAATGGGCATTAACAAGGAGCATCATATTCTGTAGAGCTCTTCATGATCTTAGAATTGTCAGGGGCACCTTCCGACAAGCCTAGATTGATAGTCGGTGTGCCAGTACTACTAACACGTAACCTCGATATACCGAGACTGCGCAATGGCACACGGTTAAAAATTACACACCTAGGTCCAAACGTCGTGAAAGCTACTGTTATGACTGATATAGGGAGAAGAGAGAGTGTTTTAATTCCACGCCTTCCGATAACACCGAAGGATTTATCATCTCAGTTCAAAAGGTAACAAATCCCTGTAAAAATATCATTTGCGAGGCTCAGGGCCAGACACTGAAAGTGGCAGACGTACATTTGGAAAAACCATATTTTTCCCATGGGCAACTATATGTGGCCTGTGCACGTGTGTACAGGCTACACAACCTCTACATCCGTGCAAATAACGTGGTATACAAAGTATATCATCATAGATAAACAATTTACATAACTATATCAGCATACATGTACAGTACACTCCTGTCAGCCGTCCAATTAAGTATTATCAACCGTCAGAACTTTTACTTTCCCCTTTTAAAATGCAACAAAGCATTTACATTCGTGAATTAAAAAAAAGAATAATTCTAATTCTTCGCGCACGAAGTCGCGGGTAACAGCTAGTAATATAATAAATGTGAAAGTGTGTCTGTCTGTCTGTTTGTTACGATTTCACGGCAAAACTACCAAGCCGATTCGGATGAAAATTGGCAGAGTTGTAGCTTAAAACCCAGGAACGGACATAGGGTAGGTGAAATCACGTTAAATTAAATATTTTTGACTACAGATTAAGATTAATTAACAAAGAAAGCCCATTGACTCCGCGATTCGAGATGAAGATTATTTTATTTTTCTATCAACTGTCACGTGATTCTTCAGGAATGCGAAAACATATGGAATAAATTATTTTTTAAATCAGCTATCACGTGAACATTTTTCCGCTATAACTTCGGCACAAATTGTCCGATAAACATTATTTTTATACCATATTAAATTTCACGATTCTACCTTTGTAATGATATCTATTTCATTTCTGTGACATTATTTCTTCAATTTTTATTAATTTTTTTAAATTTTAATAACTTTAATTACGTGCAGACGATTTGGAAATAACGCAAATTTATAGCTACTCTGTTGCTAGAAAACGGCTACACTTTGAACTAATTTACCTTTATTTCTGAAAATTTTGCTTATCTTTATAAATATCTATAAAATAAGGCAGAAATTACATGTATTTGTCTGTCTGTCGGTCGATCGGTCACAAGAACTCCTCCTAAACGGAGAACGGTAACGACATGAAATTTACACACGACATTCTAGAGCATATTTCTAGGTCAAAGGTGCTATTTTCAACTTTCAGAGTCAATTCGTTCTCAAGATATTTAATTAAATAACGAAAATTAGCCGCTTTTAAGCCTAATGCTTAGAAGTTTTTTGCCAATAACTTCTGAAATATTTATTAGACAACAATTATTTTTATGTCATTTTAAAGACCAGAAAAATATCTTTTTAATGCTATTAATTCCATTGGGATGAAATGTTTTCTCTTATTGTTGTGAAGGCTTAAAAATATATTTTTATCGTAATTTTTAACAATACTTTTTATTCTTATAGAAATAAATTCAAGCCAAGTTACTGTTTCGCGCGCGGGCTTTTGCCAGTGTTAAAATTAATATAAGAAAATATTGCTTTCTTTGACCATAAACAACAAAGGAGACTTTAAACTTCCGGTTTTCTCTTGTGGTAGCATTTACGGTTTTTAATATGGTTACACAGTGATCCATTGACATTAATGAATTATTCTCTCGATGTTTTGTTTAATTTTCACAGTGGGATTTTACAGAATATCCATCTGTAGATACGGCAATGGGCATTAACAAGGGACATCATATTCTGTAGAGCTCTTCAAGATCTTAGAATTGTCAGGGACATCTTCCTACAAGCCGAGATTGTAAGTAGGTGTCCCAGTACTACTAATACGTAACCTCGATATACCGAGACTCCGCAATGGCACACGGTTACAAATTACACACCTAGGTCCAAACGTCATGAAAGATACTGTTATGACTGATATAGGGAGAAGACAGAGTGTTTTAATTCCACGCCTTCAATAATACCGAAGGATTTATCATCTCAGTTCAAAAGGTAACAAATCCCTTTAAAAATATTATTTGCGAGGCTCAGGGCCAGACACTGAACGTGGCAGGCGTACATTTAGAAAAATCATATTTTTCGCATGGGCAACTATTTGTGGCGTGTTCACGTGTGTCCAGCCGACACAACCTCTACATCAGTACAAGTAACGTGGTATACAAAAGCATATTAGCATAGATAAACAATTTACATAACTATATTAGCATACATGTACAGTACACTCCTGTCAGCCGTCCAATTAATTATTATCAACCGTCAGAACTTTTACTTCCCCCCTTCAAAATGCAACAAAACATTTACATTCGTGATTTAAAGAAAAGAATATTTCAAATTCTTTGCGCACGAAGTCGCGGGTAACAGCTAGTAGTACAATAATTCATTGTGTAGTAATTATTATATGGTATACTGTTTAAAAGTTTAGAATAAACTTTCTTTTCCCAAACTTCTGGCGTTTCCATTCGAACCATACTGTTATAAGGTAATAAAAAGCTATAACTGAAAATTTTATTCAGCAACAAAGGATTCAAAGAAGATTTAAGTTTGTTTGGGAAGGTTAGTGACAATATTTATAGAAAATGAATCCGAGACGGGCGTATGAAAATATATGGATCGAAAACAACGCCGGATTATCAGCTAGTGAGTTGTAGATGCTTTGCACTTTTCAAATGAAACTACAGTAGTAGCATCGTAATAAATTGAGTTTTTAATGTAAGAAAATATCATAATTTGGAATTACATCAAATATTTTAATCATTTACTGAACGCAAAAATATTTAATTCAAAGGCATTATTTATATATTTAGCGGATAATTATATAATACATTTAATTGCTAAATTTCGAATAACTGTTATTTTTATAATTATATTTATTATACAAACAAAATTTGACACGTACAAGAAAACAAATCCATCTAACTTAAAGAACTTTTTGGTGCCTACTATTTTAGAGATTTTCCATTATTTAACTGAAATATTTCGCTTAACTACTTAAAATCTCATTTTACCATCCTATATTAAATTCATTGTTTATTAAAGATTCGAAAAATATTCATGAGTATCTTATCATTCTGTTGAGCATCTTATTCATTTGTGTTTGCTCACAAGTTATTTCGCATCTGTCTCGAATGTCAGGAATCAAAAAGTTTTCAGGAATATAAACGGAGAAAGATGAGTTGGAGCGGCGAGTAAAATGAAACAGTAGTTTCTTTCATTTATTTTATAAGTGACTTTTCCGAAAAATGGTTTCTGAGAAAAGATCACGATGTCTTTTTTCATATCATGTTTTTAAGTCCGATTCATCTTTTCGGGTCGCTTTTTTCCATGAAATAGATAAATTGTTTTCCAAAGTTTTCATTTAGCTTGTCAGAATTTTTTTTTCTGTTTTAATTAGAGCAGCGTTTCTCAGCCTCATTAAATGCAGGATAACAATTTTGCGTATTTGTTATAATCCCATCCTTGTAACAATAAATTTTGTATTGTGCAATATTTAATATCAATTAAAAAATTTCGGAACATTTATATTCTGTTTTTGTATTAATAGAATTTCTTTGCTTGCTTCCATTGTAATAAAAGTTTTAAACTAATATCGATAATTTTGCATGTCTGTTGGATTCACGACTTAACCAAAAATCAACAAAATAATCCTAGTTGGTTGCGCCTCATTTTGAGAATAAATGAATATGAGAAATATTTATATTTTAAAAGTTTATGTTCCACTTATTTGTTACATATGTGAATAACGAAAGCAAAATTTTCAATATTTATTTAATTATTTCTGCTTATTTAAGCTTAAATTACATTTTTCTAAGAAATATTTGAAGTGTACAATAGTAAAACGGCTAACATTTACTTCAATGTTGGTTTATTTAAAAATATTGCCATATAAAATAGACTCTAAATCTCTTAAGACATCATTTCTTCTATTAAGAGATAAAAA
>BGPR01000066.1:1835383-1867340 GCA_013235015.1 Araneus ventricosus
CAAATTATTTATTGTTTAATTATATTGTCATATTTATGATTAGTTTTAATTGACATATGGTATTCAGGCATTAAGTTTTTGCCCACTTATTAATAACACAGACCTGTAGAATTTAACTTTTTGTCTTTGGATTATATATATATATATATAAATAAATTTATGTAAATTATATTATATATGTCATGCTGATTTCGAAAATAATATCTTTCTGTATTTTGTAAGGATTTTTTACAATTGCGAAATTAAAAATTTTGAATTTTAGTCATTTTTAAGATTTCTTGTATATACAATTTTTAATAGGCACATACATTTATTATTTTACTAAAATTTCATATATATATATATATATATATATATATATATATATATATATATGAAAAGAAGTTATAAAATATTGGACACATTTATTTTAATTTTTCCTCAAAAGAATGCTTAATAGCCTTTAAATTTTAAAACTGGTTCATTTTTTCTTCTTAGGTCCCTATATATTTACATCCAAGTGTCTTTTTCATGCGTTTTATGTGTTTTATATCTTGCTGAAATATCTCACCCATTTCCTCACTAAGGAAAATATTCTAGTTGGGAGTGTAAAATGTGTATTTTTAGTTCATTTCAAATTCTTCAAAGTTTTGTAGCATTTTTTTCTACTGGCATTGCATAGTTAAGATCCTTGTAATTTCCTAAAAAATTCTGAGTGACGTCTCTAAAACTAACTCATGCTTTTTTCTGGATCGATTTCCTTTTACTCTCAAATTTTTGATCCTTAATTAATCATCTTATATTTTTCTTTTCTTCTATTAAACTTCTTTGATTTTTGCTGCCGAAAATTGTGAGAAAATATCAATTAAATATAGAAAAAAATTGCCATTTTCTCCAAAGCTTTAAGTCCTAATTTTTTGTCCAAAGGTGTTAAAAATAATTGCTTGGGTTCCATTAAATTCCGCAGAATCACATACTTTGATCTAAATTCAAAACTTTCCTCAGTGTTCCTTCTTTCTTTATCGAGTGCTTGTTTATTGATTTACAATCCCACTCATATAGGAAAAAAAGAAATCTTTGTACAGCTAATTTGCTGGCCTAATAAAATGGTTGAAATTTTAAAATATCCACAAACTTGCCATTTAAATTCATGACATTTTATTTTAATGAGGAGAAAGTGAGGGCGTTCGTACAAATCATTAAAAATTACTGAATGAGCGACAGGAATTGAAGTAAAAACTTTACATTATGCAGAGAGACAAATCTTAAGCTTCTCTCGTTAGAAGCTATAATCTTCACTGAGATATGTAATGATCAGTGGTGGAAGATAAATTAATTTTAAGTCCAGGAATGTCTATACAGTACACAAGTGATTCTTCTTGAGAAAAATGCATGCTAAATTATATTTCCCGATTTCTGAGCGAACAAATGTTGTTCTTGTAGCAAGTCAATTTTTATTTTTAAGTTGTGATCCTAGAACTTGAGTAATCTCTTTTGAAACATTTAAATAGGTTACTAAATTGCCTAACTCATTGTGTGTAAATTTTGTGCTTCAGCATTTGTTTCTTAGCTTGTGTACAAGTACAGTTTTATTGTGTAAATTTACTACTATTAGTGCAGTAGTGTATTTTATATTTAGTATCGACTTTTCACTCAAAAATTGGTTTCTAATTCAAATAACAACAAATTTTATTCGATAATATTTCACATTAATTTTGTTAAATAGCCCCATTCCCTTTTCGATTTGTGAAAATTCAATGGGTAATATAGAAAATACAAATAACATTTTTGTCATAACCGTGTCTGATTTACTAAAAAATAACTGACATTCTGTAAACCCCAGTTCCATGTATGCCTGTGTAATTTATGTTTTCTTTCAATAACGATTTGTATCTTCTTGCTGTAAAGGTGCTTGAAAAAAGATCATGATGATAATGGTTATTTGGCAATAATGCATTTTAATAAATACTTTGCTTTGTTTTTCATACAAATATATAGTGATTATTAAACAAAATACACGGAAAAGAGAAAAGAGTCTTAATATGTAATCGAATAAAATCCCTGAATGACTGGAACGACAGTCTATGGCAATTACAAGAAAAAAACACAAACATTGAAGAAGAATTATGTTGCGATTCAGCGTTTTCAGTGGAATGAAATCCATGTAGTTACAATTAAATTTTTGGTATCGCATCAACATATCTATCGTTTGAATATATTTTCAATGTTTTAAGAAAATGATAGCGTTATTTGCAGGTGCTATACCTACGGTAAAAGGTTATTTGCAAGTACTGTACCTACGAATAATTAGTTATTTGAAGGAACTATACCTGCTGATGAAACGTTATTTGTAGGTACTGTACCTACGAATAATTAGTTATTTGCAGGTACTGTACGTACGAATAATTAGTTATTTGAAGGTACTATACCTGCTGATAAAACGTTATTTGCAGGTACTGTACTTACGAATAATTAGTTATTTGCAGGTACTGTAACTACGAATAATACTTTATTTTTATGTACTATAGCAATGGAAAAACGTTATTTATAGGTATTTTCCATTTTGTTATTTCATAACAGTTGAGAATTTTAGATGACAGTGCACTATTTTAATATTTTTAGGACTTAATTATCAGTAAATTGGTAAATTCAATTAAATTTATTCTATACGGGTGGCGCCACTTATTAGTGAATTTTAGAAAAATCATTACACTATTTTCTACTTTATAGTTAATAACATGCAACTCATTTTTTTGTAAAAATGAATTATAAATTGATGATTAAAATGCAGAAAATAAGTAAAATAAAACGTTCTACTTTTTTAAAAGAGTCTTTTTAAAAAACTGATTTTAATCTTTTTTTAGAGCATTTGTAATTACTAGAAGGAAATAAGGTTAAAAATTAGATTAAATTTGTCTGATAATAATTTGGGTTTCGAAAAAGGAGGGAAATTAAAGAAAATACTGAATTTTACAGGCATAATTTTAAAGAAATGATCTGAAACGAAAATTCCCGTACAACCTCTGAGGAAGAGGAAACTCCGACACGATTCGTACCCGTGTTTTCTTGAGGAGGAAACCAATGCTCGAACAACTGTTCCAACCGGACTTTTGTTTAAAGTGCACGTGGATAGTTAGTTACATTTTCTTAGCTCTGTAATTTCTTAAAACTTTAAATAGCAGTTAATTCAACCTCCTTTTTTCAAAGAAATTTATATTTTTCTCTATATTTTTCCAATGTTATTAAAGAAGATTTATACTATTGAGTTTGGATCTCCGTAAACTGCAAGGAGTTGTTTTGGTCGAAGAAGAGTGGAACTTTTTTTGTTTAAAATGTTAGTGAGTGAAAAATATTTTACTAAATATGACTGATATGACCGGGAGACAGTATAAAAAATTATCATTCGTAACTTTTTCAGAATTAAATTTATTGACAGAAAACACGAAATATAATTTAATCCATCATTTAAAGTATTTTTCCAGTTGAAACTATATGACTATCTCTAATGGTTTAGAAATTACCTGTTGACTCACGATGAGAATGGACACCTGGATATTGTAACGAAACTTTGTATGTTTAATGCGCTAATGTTTCCAAGTAATAAAAATATCAAATTTTAAACGAAAAACATAACATTCAGATAGGCAAATATTTCTCGTGAAAATGAGTGCTTTTTATGTAATCTATTGGGCATCAAACGACCTATTAAATTCAATTTAAGTTCTTACCGTTTTAAAATTTGAACGCTTTCTTGTGCATGTAACATTCAAAATGTTTCTGTCAAAAAAATAGAAGCAGAAGGTGGGAGCACGTACCAATTCTTTTTCTAAAAGCGGAAAAACTCGTGAATTATGCATGACACCTTTCAATGACAGAACGTATCCTGCTCAGACAAACAGAAAAATTGTGTTCCGCATCCTGAAAGAAAAACTTCCCGCTTTGAATACACGATATTTTTTTCACTCCTCTACCTATTGTGAATCAATTTACGTGCACAGTAGCTGCAATAGCGTAGAAAATCTTTTCGATTAAAATAAAGTATTCTTTGTTTCTATTTTTAACATTAATCTAAGAGTGGCCTTGTTTAGTTAAAGACTTAGCATAAAATGTGTCTAAAACAAAACTTTGAAATCGTGAAATTAGTTATTATCATCCAGAATGACACAGCAGAAAAATGATGGCTTTTTGTTCGCATTTTTAAACGACATTTTCTGGGTTTTGTTGAAGTTTAAATTTCCATCTAAGAAGCTTCATGACTTCGTATTTAATGTATTTTTGCTCTGAAAACAAAGTTGTATTGAAAATTTCGTTGCTAGGAAAAATGAATTTTTGATAAAAGAAAAAGTATTTGAGAAGATGGATAAATGGAAAGTTTCAGATTAAATTAATCTATTATGACATCCCGTCATTTCAGATAAAATAATGCTGTAAATAATTCACATTTTAGACTGTTCTTTTCGTTATAGCATTAAATTACATCTTATCGAATCTCAGAATTTAATACAAGTTCAAAACTCTGGCATTTTTATATCTAGTTTTGTAATTAGATTTTTGGCATTCCTGTGAATAAAGTTGAAAGTTATCGAATCTCGGAATTCAAAGAAAATAATAAAGTTTAAAATTCTGACATTTTTATGTCTAGTGTTGTAATTAGATTTTTGTCATTCATATAAGAGGAATTTTGCTTCAGATTAATTTTATCTTATCGTTTTGACTCAAAAAATTAAATTATGTCAGTTGAAAATCAAATTTTTCTATAAAATTGATTGACCGCCATAGATTTTTCTTTAAAGCTTTTTCTTTTGCAACGCAAGTGGAATTCCTCTTGTCTGAAAACTTTTATCAATGGAAAGAAATAAATGATACAGTTGATCATTTTGCTTTCGTGTCAATTTTTGTTTTTCTCATCAGGTAAATAATTCCAATATATGGAAATACAAAAATCTCAAAATGCTTTGTTTGACAAAGATGGATGAGCTGAGGATAGTATCTTTAATTTTATTCCCACATTAATGCTAGATTATACAAACTGATATTGTTTTCACTTCTAGAATCCACAGATTCTCAATTATTAAAAATAAATTTTCCGACATCAGATAATTATTATGATAGTACACAAGCGTGATTATTTATTTTGGCTATAAATACCCAGAGGTGCTGAAATGAGTAAAAGTGCTTGGGAACTCTTGAGAGTTTCGTTTCCAATGCGAGTTAGGTCAGCTGTTAGACTCTGAGAGCTATTGATTGTGCAGTTTCTGTTATTATTAGTAATTTTCTGTCTGCCTGCGTTGCTAATTTTTCAAACACTGCTTTTCTTGTTACATGATCTCCTTCGTTTTCTGGAAAAATCGTAAACTAAGTGTTATTTTCCATTATCCAGCTTGTTCTTGTCCATTGTAAAGTTTTTGTTAGATCGCTTGTGTGATTCTGCGCTTTTGTGTAGTTTTCGTAATGCTTATTGTCTCTCCATTTTTGTTTGTAACTGTTTGGTTTTAAATGCTATTGATTTCAATTTGGTTATCTTTATTTTTTATATGTGTTTTGTGTTTTTAATGTCAAGTTTTTTATGTTTTTGCTCTTTGAGTTTTTGCGTTTTGTGTTTTTGCTCTTAATCTTTTTGTATTTTTAATATTAAGCTTTTTGTGTTTTTGCTTTTGGGATTTTGTGTTTTTGCTCTTATCATTTTGTATTTTTAATATTAGGATATTTGTGTTTTTGCTTTTGGGATTCTGTGTTTTTGCTCTTAATATTTTTGTGTTTTGTGCTTTTAATATTAAGTTTTTTTTTGTTTTTGCTCTTTGCGTTTTGTGTTTTGCTTTTTATTTTTTTTGTACTTAGTGTTTTGCTCTTTAGCTTTTTTTTAGTTATTGTTGTAAACGATGATTTTTAAATTGTTCTGCTCACCTCTTTGGTTCTTTGTAAATTCGCTTTTAATGTAAATCATTTCTTTTGTTTTATGTTCCCCTCCGGCCTCTGGAAAGCATTATACCCTCTTGGGTATAAGGCCAAGGCGGGTGAGGCGGGTTATAGAAAAAAATATAGAGAGCTTGTTGGACTGCTTTTACAGTACACTCACAGAAAGATTTTCGCAACAATATGCTTCAGGTATGATATTGATAAAGGCTGTTTTGAATTTCGTCATCAGATAAAGAAAAACAAACAGATTGCGAGATTTAAAAGTGAAACCGAGTCTGTTTAAACTTAGAGAAGACCAGTATTTTTCAGTTGTGTTTGTGAATGTTTTCTAATTTCATTCCGGCAGTTGGCCGATATTCTTCACAAAGTTCAGGTTGTCTTCCAAGCACAGCAAACATACACAACCATAAAATTAGAAATTATACCACAATAGCAATGAAATGTGCCTCATCACCAGTTGATTTTAATAAGTTGTTTAGAATGCGTCTTCGAACGTCAGAGAAAAAATATCGATGAAAGAGGGTAAATGAAACAATTAAATTCCTAGACAATTCTTCATAATATTTTTAGGAATAGTGTCATGGATTCAAATATAAAATACATTCTAAGAATGTAATATCTCAAGAGACTGACATCTATAACATTCGGAAAATTTATAATCAATGCAAGTTCAATTTAAATATATAGCGATATTATCAATTACAAGTATTGTTAATTTTTACGGTAAAAATATAATTTTCCTTAGTTTCTGGTGATAAAATTTTAAAACTTCATTTCTTCTAAAAACTGGTTTTAAGTGAAAATTTAATTTACTTTGTATAATGGATGGAAACATTTTTATATTTCAAATATCCTTTTTTTAATAATTTGATAATGACATTATTTAATATAAAAATAGATTGTTTAATAACCTTAGTTATTCAGAGTCAAAATTACCAGTTTAGGAAGAATGTTAAAGCCAAGGTAAAAACACTACTCACTTGAATGCATGCTGTGCTTTAAAGACAACAAAATATCTCAGAGAAATTCAATAAAAATTCTGTAAACAGCAAACTGAATCTCCTTTCACATAAATTTCTTTAAAATACATGACAAGACATTTCAGAACCTTTCAATTTCACTTGCACATTTAGGAAGAAAAACATCGTCTTTGATACCCTTTTTTAATTACAAGACTTGTAAGGTTTTCAGATTTGTTAAAAATATCTTCTCGTTACCACTGCATGTAATTAACTTTTTAGCGTGTCCGGAGAAAGAAAGGGCATCTCTTTGTTTATAGAGATCATTGTCCTTTTCACGAGAGTGTAGAACAAAGTTTTTGGCTTGTTAATTGAAAATTTAAACTTCTCCTCGAAACATGAGCATGTAAGTGGTTTGACACCGTTTAGAGACTATAGGGGGCACTTATTCAGATATAAAAATAAAAATGCTTTATTTTCTTAAAAGATAAAAATTTTTATTAAAGCTGAATGTGAGAAGGTTGATCAAAAACTACCGTTTATTGAATATTAAATATTATTATTAGCCAAATGGGCAACATATCGATTGTTCCATACATCTCCACTGATTACATCTATTTCTTTTCGTTTAAATAACATTACCTTGATTAAGCAGCACGCTTGAGAAAGATTAATTGAACCAGTTCCAATGAACTAATTGTGGAAACGAATCCTTCATTTCAAAGCTTTCTCTTCGAAGGTCCTCCATTTCTCGCTCTGAAGTAATCTCCGTATCAGGTGAGTGCAGCCTCCTCCCTAAGTGCTGCGTCAGAAGATGCGATATTTGCAGCCGGCATTGTCTTGCCCCCGAGAGTATTCCACTCGCCACGCGGATATGTTGCGCAAGACCCACTCAATAACCCTTTAGAGGTGGCAGGAGAGAAAGACGGGGCATATCTCAAAATTCCATCGACACCTTCTCGAAGTAGAACAACTATCCATTCCTCTTCTCCTCCTCAATCCCAGTCGAGTTGCAAAGACATTGAACTTTTTCAATTATTTTGATTTTATAGCTTTCAGGTTAAAAAACTTAGCTTTTAAAGTCAATCAACTGAACATTTTTCAATTTGATCATTATCTCTGAAATCTTAAGAAAATTTTATTCATGGATGTTTAAAAATCATGCAGGTAAATACGAATTATCTGCTTTTGAAATGCAGGTAAACCTGTAGTTTACTATGTGCACCTGTTTCTCGCCAATTTTTCTTGGCGCAATTTCATTATTTATCGCCAAATAATGTTTTGGATTTTCAGTGCGCTTTTTATTGCTCTCTTGCGAATGCGTTACCTGAAAAGGAGAGATTGAGCACGCAATGCCTGCTGCATTTCAAGTGTGTGCCGGACATTTTTTTTAACTTTAAAAAACAGCTGCGGCTTAGCATAGCGGAATACTTGTAACTTCGCTTATTCATTGAGAAACGAAACACATAGAATAACATACGCAGTACTGAACCGATATTCAAGCCGAAGAATTCCAACTGAAGTTTTATTGAAATTCGAATGAATCAACCAATCACATCGATGAGATGAACAAAACATTCCAATCGAAAAGAGGCGCAATATAACGTGATGCGCAAAACACCAATAAAAATATTAATTTCCGCGCATGCGCGCATGTCTCTTGCTGAAAACATCATTGCGCAATCAAAACATATGTTCTCTCATCTCCTTTCTTGGCGGAAAAGAGTTGGCTATTCTCAGAGCAACGAAGTAAGTTAGCACCGTAGACTCCAGATTTGCCGAAATGCACATGAGAAATGGAACAATTCTTTTTGACACTCAGGGAGTTAATGCGTCGAAATTTGAAATATGGTTGTGCAACGCTACCCACTTTTTAGCGCAAAAAAATGTTATAATAGAAGAATGAGTTCTTACAGGCATAATATTAAGCATTTGGGATAAGTTATAACTAAAGTGATGAAATGTTAATAAACAATTGGATGATTTGATCGCCGCAGTTAAACTACTGAAATGCTATCCAAGGCTTACAGTATTCTAAGAGAGTCTCTTTGAACTGTGCATGGAAGAAACAAAGATTATTTTTTTTTCAATTTCGAAAGCATATATACATTACATTACATTGGAGGTGAATTTTATTTTTTTAGAGAGGACAAAGATGTATAACAGGGACGAAAATAAATAATAATTAAAAAGGAAACATACACTGGACATGAAACAAACATAAGAACAACATGGAAAACAAAGCAATACGGAAAAAAATAAAATACGTAGAAAAAATAAAAGAAGAGTCATAAGTTGTTTGTCAGTCTGAGTGGATGCGTGCTCAATGATTATCCTCCACAATCAGATTGTTCTCATCACATATGAAGCGCATTAGGAGTCGGGTTCTTGACAAATTATTCGTGAGAATGTTTTTCAAACACTGTAATTTCAGTGGCACTTTAGGAGTTTGGATATGCCAGGAGAGGGTAAACCGACATTTTGTGGCAAGTTGCATTGGATCTCCTTTTCCTCCGCACGAATAGAAGTCATGTGCTCGAAGATTGAAGGTATGAAGGGAAAGGCCCGTGTCCTGTAACGAACATTAGCTCTTCTCTATTCCATCCTACTGGCTTGTTTGAGACATTAGGTACTATATCGTGTGTACTGCGGCCAGTTTCTCCGTTATCCCAGTTGTCTTGCCAGACGCTTAAAGCAGCTGCTGCTGACCTTATCTCATATTTTAGGTAGGAAAATGGCTTAGGGATAAATAAAGGGTCGCCTTTTGTGATGGCTTCTTTGGCTAATTGGTCTACACATCCATTGCCTAAATATCCGACCTGGGCTTTGAACCATCTCAGGTGAATGCGTGTATGGGAGAGCAAAAGGGTTTGAATCGTTGTACTCTATCTCACACTATGGTGGGATTTAGGATTAAGTATGGCCATCAAACTTGACGAACTGTCTGTCCAAATTTTGATTCGTCTATGAAGGGGAGAAATCCTTCAATCACCATTTTAATTGCAAGGATTTCAGCTTGGAAAGTCGAATTGCCATGAGTCTATTATTCCATAGTTTTTGAGGATGCAATAGGGTGATTTGAAAAAAAAGTAACCAGTGTTTACGGGTCGGTCAGGCATACGATAAGCATCCAAAATCACATAGGAACATGGATGCGCCAACACCATCTGGAGGCAGCAGACGGCATGTAAGTTGACACATTACCCAAAAATGACCATAATAACAATTTTCATTTTATTGGCTCATTTCGTTGTATCGAATTTCCAAATTTGTACCTTTAATATTTAAGAAGTTATTTAGATTTTTATTTACAATGACTAATGGAAAACATGCGCAACTTTAAATGACTTGTTCTCCATGTGGATTTTTCTGCACTTTCATGTTCTCAAAATACTAAGGCTTTTTTCCTTCTTAAGGTAAATCTTTCACATTTTTTTACACTTCTATCATTATGCATATGAGAAAATTGCGCATGCAATTAGCATTCATTTGCTTAGGTTTTTTTTATATGCAAGATATAAAATGAGATACTGTTAAATTTCCTCATTTTTCGCCATATAATTCAGTAAAGTATTAAGTATCAGTTAAAGTATTTAAGCGAATATTAACTACATTTTAAAATCCATGCACAGTTTTGTGTGATATATTTCGATAAATCTAGAAATAGAGTTTGAAGCAAAAATATTCATATTTGAAAAAGTAGTAGGGAAAGAAAATTGAAAATTTTCTTTAAAAGATTTTAATTTCAAATAAACAAGCAGATAAAAATAGATTTTTCTTCTCAAAATGACTTTGTATGATTGTTAAGTCTCAATACTATCAAAATTGATTCAATAATACCTCAAATAAAAAAATGTTGAGAAGGTAATGTGTTCAATTAAAATAATACAGGCCTGGCCAAAATTCCCATATCTTTCTGACTTTTAACGGTATTTAACTGAAATATTTATATAAGTTGACCTATATATCCGTCTTTGAAATTTTGAAAGAAAAATTATGCTACGCTTCGCACATGCGCAGTAAACAATTATTTACTACAAATACTCATATTTTCTCTAATATTCAAGGTATTTACTTCCAATTTTAATACAATTCTTCTTTAACATATTTCCCCGATTCTGTAAGTTTCATACCATTTGGTTAAAAAACTATGCAAATTATAAGCGAAAGACTTGGAGAAAAATTTCGGATTTTGTAAAGAAACCTTATATCTTACTGAATATTCGTGCTATTATTACGAAAATGCACGTAAATATTGCGCACATCACACGAACGAATTTTAAAGTTGCAAAACATTATAAGCATTCTGTGAAGCGTGTCAGCCAAAATCTCTTTTCGAATTCATGAATTTTGGTCGGTCAAAACTGCAATTTAAATTGTTAGTCAAAACATATTCTTTATATGCTTCAAATCTATCTCCTGTCTCAAGATGGCTTTTGCGCACCCATGCACCTATGTGATTTTGGAAGCTTATCGAATGACAAACCTTCCCTTAAATTTTGACTGCATTTTTAGTCACCCTATATAGGGTAGCAGCTTAAACAAAAATCCAAATTGAGAGCTGTTACGATTCAGAAAGATATCGGCATTGCAGCAAGCTGAATTTCATAAGCTCTGTAAGTTAGCCTAATTGATGAGGGTTTCTCCAAAAGTGATGGTTTTTAAACTTAATCTTCGAAAAATCCCTCAGTCCAAATAATATTTTTCTACGTAACTACCTGGTTCGTCCCCTAGATTCCTTGGGAGCAGAATCGTCACTGTAAAATGTGAGTTTCAACGATTGTACGTCCCACGATTCTCCACAATTGATTGTGAACCATTGCATCCATGTTAATTCCAAATTCTTCCAATTTCAGGGTATAATCGTACATGAATTTTAGGGTATAATAATTTGGACAAGAATGTACAGTTGTGAAAAGAACGCTGATATTTGCAATCAAGTATGTCATAATAAAATTTGTCTTTTCACCAGAGCATGCTATGAAAGTAAAGTTTTCAACCAGTGATGACTTAAACCAGAAGAACTGCGCTGAATGCGGGAAGTGAAATCCTCCCTTGTGTCTGGTACAGCAGTTGTACCGACCCGCATTCAAAGGCAAAAAAGTTTCTGGTACAACAGTTGTACTACTCGCAAGAAAAAGGTTAAGTTTCAATTTATGGATAATTCAGGAACCCATTTAAGTTAAATTTTATTAAATAACAGAATTGCTTATTCGTGTTATATCTCTCTATTCATTAATTCTTAGATACTTCAACGAAAATCAATGGAATATTATTCAATAGATCCTCATGATGACTACAGAGAAATGTTACTTTGCTTTCTGAAGACAGTGTTTCATACTTCTAGGAAAAATCTATTCAGAATTGAATATATTCTATTTTAATTTCTTTCCATCTATAATGCGCTGAGTTATTGCCTCTATACAGAATGCGCTCTTGTGATAACCTTCGTGTATCCTCTTAATAGCACTACGCCGGCTGATGCTTCTAAGACCTGCGCATATAAATCAGAAATATTGCTGTCATAGTTTTGCCTGAAAAGTCTTTCGATATGACTCTTTTCTTCTGCGTGATTACTTCATGGATTGATCAAGCATGAATAGATGTTATTTGAGGATTCCATCTTAACATATTATTTCAACTTCGAATACTTTTGATTCTCATACCCATTATCATAGAAATTCTGATTATCATCATAAAAGCATTAAGCATATAAATAGTTAACAATTATCTAAATTAATCAGTGTTACATTCATTAAAATTCTATTATAAAGTTTAAGTGTACTTACCGATAATCAGTGGGTCTGAATGTTTTATTTATGCAAATAAGACTATTAAAACAAATTATTTGTAGAAGTCAAGACACGTATCTTTGATTTTTATGTAAAAATATTTTTTAATGGCATGTAAGAGAAACTTATAAATAAATTGTTGTCTTTCACTTCCATCTACCATAAAAAAATACAGGTGCAAATGATGTATTATGCTGAAAACTGCATTAAAAAATGACTTTCTAGTACTTTCATTTGCTTTGTACCTCTAACTAAATTATTCTTATAATACCATAAATAAGTTTTCTTAATGAACAGGTAGGGTTCATAGGGTTCAAATGAGATTCAAAGAATGAAGATTATTGACAAGCTGTAGTTTACATGAAATAGATCATTTTAAAATCCTATGTCCACAAATAAAATTCGTGTATTTTTTTGATTTTCAATTTTTTTCGTATGAATAGTCTTTTTGATTCATATTATTTCACATTTTTCAAAAATATTTATGTGACATTTTGAAAATATGAATGCTGAATCCTGAATGAAAGTAGAAACAAATATTTTCAGAGCAATAAACTAAAGTCATTATATTCTAGGTGTGACCAATATTGTTTAGCAACGGATTCGGAAACCCTCCGCGCTTTTGCGCATGCGCCAGGTGGAGTTATTTTCATCAAAATAGGGGAAAAGTGAAGAATGGAAGGGTTTTTTTTAACCATTTACTGAGCGTGATCTAACAAAGAACTTCCGAAATGCGCTCATATGTCTCATTGCCTGACACCCCTTTCCAGTGTAAAATCGTCCAAAAGTGGTAGCCTCGGAATCCGTTCCTGAACAATAAGTAGAGTGGATTATGAAATAACTCTTGCATTGAGTAGGCCTCGCGCGGAAACTGTTTACAATCCTATTCACTATGTCAACTATTTACTATTCTTATGTCACTTTTTTTAACCCAATCACTGCCAACAACGAGACATCTCATAGTACCAAAACTGCCAGCTACGGGATATCTCGTACTTTGCGCTACAAGTTTTCTTTAAAATAAAATCTTGGCGCCCAGAACAAAACTCTCAAAATGTTTCTTTGTTTTAAATGTATGATAACAAACTTGGATTAATTTATCATGTACTCTATTTTTACTTGGGTTAAATTAAAAGGAATTTCTTGGCAATTTTCTCAGAATATATATTTACAATAATAGTCGTATAATTTGGTTTTAGGACTTTCTAAAACACTTAAAATAAGTTACAGCATTACATTAAAATATATTAATTAGCAATTTCTCGAACATAATTAAAGCTATAAAAAGTTATAATATCAAAGTAACCATGCAATTTCATGAAAGTAAATACTTTAAAATAATCTATTCGTCCTTCAGACATATAAATATTCAACCGGCATGCGCATGAAAAATATAGGAAAAATTGAATAAGAAAGGCAAATATTACAAGCATTAAAAGAAGTTTTTGATCCAATACTACAAGAAAAGGGTCTAGTCGATTGTGAGTTTATTTGGCAAAGGGAAAATCTTATCTTAAAATGGAAAATATTTTCATCTTTTATCGCTTTGTTTCATTTAATTTAAAAATTAATTTTCTGAAGTGCATATTAAAATTCATATCTTCCGCCGTCTATTGTGAAACTTTATGTTTGATTTACATTTATTAACCACATGTAAATAACAATGGTGCTGCTAAAAGGATACATTTTGATATAATTGGCTTATTTCCTAATAAATATATTTATTAAAATTTTAGAAAACCCTTCCTTTGCAGAGTTTACACTGTCGGAACCAGCTGCCAGTTTTAGTTTCACTTTTATGAGAGTTGGTTTTGTTAACCCTTTGCGGCGCAAGGCATTAAAGGTTTTGACATATGATGGAAAAACATCATGCATGCGTTTAATTTATTGTCTAGACATAGAATCTAGATTTAAAAAAAAATACTTACTTCATTCCGAGGAGGTCATCCCCCTTTGGGGTCATCCCCCATCATATGAGAAGCCCCTTAGATACAGCCACCTTAATACACTCAAAAAATATTATTGAATCGTATAGAAAATCATAAATTAAAACTTCATGAATTTTGGAGGAGAATTTTCGAGTTTATTTGCTAAAATTGTAAACGTCTAAAACCGAAAAAAATTCTTATCTCTGAGTTAAGGAATTTTCCCAAACTTTATCTCTAATAATTCCTAATCCGAAACGAAATTTCATGAGGCTTCTATATACATTCTAAAAACCTTATCCTAAACCTATTATTTTCCATTTATAGTTGAATATAACGGTTGAGAAGCGAGTGAAATTAGGTGTGCCATCGTCTGGCACACTGCGCCGCCAAAGAGTTAACAAATAACATTTCCTTCTGGATTTGACATTCATTAAAATTATTTTCATTTGGTGTTGGCGCTGAATTTTGTACTAAATGCAATGCATTTCTGAAAAGGTGATTATTTTCAGAAATAGTTTAGGAAATGTTATTTGACTTTCCATTATATTTTTGGAATGATAGATGTGCTTTTTAGCCACGTTTCACAACTTTCGTCTCTTTTTATTAATCACCTGCGACTCTAGGCCTGAACTCTAATTACTATTCATCCACTGTATCAGATCTCAGGGCATTGAAAAATTTTTCACGTACTTATCATAATAAAATCTCGAAAGAGATAAGCCAGTTGTTGAAATGGAAATTTTCTTGCCAATGATGTGATCCTGACAAATGATTTCGGAAATTGATGTGAAATGCTAAACAGAGTGGAAAAAGAATAAATCTCTAATGAAATAGATATGCGTACTTGTTTTTCATGTCGTTGCATTAGCTTGTAACAAGTAAGAAAGGATTCATTTATGTTATTTGCATTAAGGGCTTGTAAATATTTCACCATCAGCTGGACAGGCCAATAATTATGTACTTGTAATTTAATGCGCCTATTTCATACATTATTTTTCTTAACGCTTATGAAATAGTTCAAAATGGATATGCATAAAACAAATATTAAATGAAACAGCAAACGAATATTGTGCTTCTCAAATATTGTAACAACTGCAAGACAATGCAGTTCAAAGAATATAAGTATTCGTATCATGCTGTGCGGCCTCACTATTGAAGCAATTCTTCTTACACAATATCAACTGCGTTGTGAAGAATATCGTTAAATCATTTTTGAACAAATTTATTAACTTCACGAAAGAAAATATTTCATAACTGAATGCGTCATATGTAAATATTAAATGCAGACGTCATATTGTTACGGGAATCGCCTGGTGGATGTACGGTGGAAGCACTCCAACAAGCAGAATAATGTAGAATGACGATTTATTCACGAATATTCTGGAAAACACGAAGCACAGGAAACAAGGTAAACAGCACTTGCACAAATTAGCAACACAAACAGACAGCAAATCTCTAAACATAACAGTAACATTAACTTCAACACCGCTCGGCGTCTACCAGCTTAATAGCTATCACTACGGACAAAACTCCAAAAAGAGTCAAAGACGTTCAAAGTCGTTCACTAATCACAGCAAATCCGGTATTTTATACTTTTTTCCGACTGGTTATGAAGTCGCATAGAATCATCTAGTATATTCTCAATATCTCTGTTCCTAACAGAGATTCCTAATGGAACAAAAATTCTAGTACTTTCGAGGATCATCATTTTGTCGCCAAAGTCACCAATGCCGAGGGAATTGGCTTTGTCTACCCCCGATAGCTGCTAAGAACCTCTGTAAACGTGTATTGCCAACCATAAGACTAACACTGTGGAGAAGCGACATTACATGTTCGCAACAATATGTAGATGTTAAAGCATCCCAGATAGCAAAGAAGGTTGCGGAACGGTTGCCATTTCACTTTCCATAGGCTGTCCGCGAAAGCATTTCCGCGCAAACCGTTTCGAAAACCATTGCCGAAAGGTTTACATAGGAAAGCTTTTTATGAACTGCCTCACCGACAAGGTTTGTACGAAAAGTCGGCAAAAGCATTTCCTCTCAAACCGTTTCTGAAACCATTCCCGCAAAAATTGACGTAGTGAAGCTTTTTGTGAACCACGTCTCCAATCGCGCATAGCCCAGGCTGGTATAGTGGTTATCGCATTTACCTTCCACCTGTATGAACGCGAGTTCTATCCCCGGCTCGGGGGAATGTGAAGTTTTGTCACAATCTACAACGAAATCCTACAAGTAAGTTCGAAATTAGAATCATTAAAGTAAATTATAAATTAGATTAATTAAAGTAATAATTAAGCTTTGATTAATTAAGATTCTTAATTGACATTCCAGATAACGTCAGGAGAAGAGGAATAAAAAAGGGGGTTGGACCTCTTTGAAGAGGGGGGTTGAAGAAAGGGGAGATGTGGCTGGACCCCTCTGTAGGAGTACGGCTTCGGAGTGGGCTCTATTTCTTCCGCCGATGGAAGGGCTCTTAACAACCTTTTGAAAGGCCTGAAACACGCTTGTAATAAAAGCGTGGGGAAATCTTACTAAAAACCGTACAGAGAGAGAAAGCCTTGTTTGTTGTTGACTAGCTAATCTTTCCGCTACCTTGCCGAAAGGTTCAACCCTTGTCATGGAAACCTTTGTGACAACCCTTTACCCTTGCCGACGACAAGGTTTCGAAAGCCTTTTAGACAAGCTTTCTTTGCTATATGGGATTTACCTGAAGCTTATATTACTGCACACTGCTTTTTCACATGATAACTCTTGGACGGTTTTTTGTGAACCTATTTACTGAATAAAAGACATTTCAAAAGAAATTATAATATTCTCGGCTTCAGTGGCAATAAAAATTGAAGTCAAACTAATTTTAGTTAGTATAAATTATCATTGATTAATATATACAATCAGAATTCGCTGTATTTCGCAGAATTTTTCCATTTTTTTAATGTTTAACCAATTAAGATGAAGACGTTTGCTTTCAGGCAATATTTATATAAATAAGTATAAAATTCTGTGAATTTCTACTAACCCATAACATTTTTTTTTTTGCTTTAAAATGTTTTATAGCAAGTGTAAAATATATGCGTTACTATGGCTTTGCAGTTTTATCTCAAACAGTCATTATGTTAAGAATTTTATTTAAAATTTACTCCTATACCATATTGCTTTTCTTGAAGTGGCATCATTACTTATATAATAGCCCAGATCTGTCTCTCAGTGATCCGGTAAGTCACCAACAATAAAGGTCACCAACCAATTGAAAGTCACCACCAATTTGAAGTCACCAACAATAAAATTCGCGCCATAGCGCTGCGAAACGTTAAACAGAATTATTTCATTGTTAGAGCACCTAAATTTCTGTAATTTCAAATTTAAAAAAAAAAATGTCGTTCTAATTTTAAATTTAATAGCTCTAAAATAGTGAAATAAAATTTGCCTTCGATTGATATAAAATTTATCTCGCTATGATCCCGAGAAATTTTAAATTACATTAATCATATATTTCAAATTAATTTCCTTTTTCTAATAGAAAGTAATAAATCACGTCAGTGTTATATCATGCGCGTGATGTATTTTGGACGCCACGATGCATCTAATTATTTAGTGCAATCATGATATAATTTGAAAATATTTTTTGCAACTTTAAAATTTACAGAAAGACATCTGAAGTAGAAGGAAAATTGCTAAACCACGAAAAATACTTCACACGGAATGTTGTTCACAAGAGGTTTTTTGAATAAAAAATATGTAAAGAAAAAATATGTCCTGTCATCAAACATATGTTTATTTCATTTGTTTCCAATCAATGTTAAACATTTCCCACTCATATGTATCTATTTAAACACGCCAGATTTGACGGGGAATCTCTCGAATGAAGAGGCAATATGCACCCGTCATACCATGACGGGTGATTTTCTGTTTTCTAATAATATGCTTTCTGTACTTATGTATTCAATGAACAAACACCTTTGTTAGGAAAGATAATTTTAAAATACTTTATGCGGTTTGAGATAGATTTGAATCCAAAATGAATTCTAATATTTAAGAATTATTTTTAAAAATTTACGTATTTGCTATAAAAATGTTTAATTTTGTTTATTTATTTGATTCATTGGTTAATAATAAAGAATATCTGGGGGATTGTATCCAGATGATTCTCCATATTTATTTTCTTTTGTTCATTTAGCGAATGAGAAATAATATTAGTGAAGTTTGACACATGTGATGAAGTGCTAAAAGTATTTACAACTAGAAAACAACTTTTTTATTCATGAAATCCTCTGTGAAGGTTATAAATTGACGCAACGCAAATGATTTATTTTTGAAATGATTCACACATATTTAATTAAACTCAAGGAAGTAAACAAGATGAATATATCTGTCAATATTACAAAAGGGAAATAACATTAATTGTATGTCGAAAAATTTTCATGGAATTAAAATATAAATTCACAAAAGTTCATTGTCAGAATTATACCAGGTTTTTTTTCTTTCACATTTTATACAAGCGTGGTAATTTCTTTTGGTTAAAAATTTTTAAACGTTATCCTTCTCGAAGATTTTTATTAAGTAAAACTTTCTTGGGAATGTAGCAGACAACCCAATCTTCAAGATCGGTTTAGTATCGGTTTTAAGAGGAATTTGTTAGAAAAACTCTTGTAGTCGATTTCAACCAGGGAAGTGGGAAAGTAATAGATTGAAATTCCAGAGGATGGTAAGCCATTGCCGAAACAGCATGTATTTCTAATGGTGTCAGCGAATGAAATTCAAAAGACGGAGCAGAAACTTTGCGAAAAATAAAAGCAACTGAAAGATTTATCATGTGATAGTAAGCTGAATTAGGTGAAAACCAACTTGTTTTTCTTATTTAAAAAAAATTGACACTCTTTACTTATAACAATTTCCGACTCAGAGTGTGACTCATTGTAGAAATAGGACATGATTCGTTTTTATTTTTATTTTATTTTTTTCATATTATAAAAGTATTTTATGAGAGATTACGATATTTTTATTTGTAAAAATGATTTAGAAAAAATACGCTTTCCGAAACAAACTCTCAAAAGTTGCGATTTGAAGAACTAGTAACATGAAACATGATTTCTTGAAAAAAAACCACTTCTTTACTTTATATTATAAAACAAAAAACATTTGAGAAAACACATTTGAAAATTTATCAGCTTGTTTAAAGACATTTTTGTACTACAAAAGGCACATATGTTCTGTCGTGTCTTCCACTGTCTACGCGCATAAAATATTTTTTCTTTCATTAAGTACTCCCGTCAGTGTATACACTTTAAATTTTAACTTTGAAATAGAAGGATCAATTCTGACTATATGCTGGGAGATTCGGAAGGCTTCCGGTAAATTCTAAACGAAAGGCCATGCAAGTCCAACAAATTAGTTACCATAAAAATTGAGCCGGAAACGTTTATTGGCTCATACTAAAGAATTTTGTATGGCTTAAAATGGATTGGGTAAATGAAGACGGCATTTCTACAGTCAGAGATATAAATAAGTTTAGTTATATTAACGTCCTGTTTGAAACCTTCGAACCTGGTGGTATACCAGAAATCAAGTTTAAACTGCTCCTGTTAATTCAGTAATTGATGAAATGACATGCTATTTTTTTATTTGATTCTCGACGTTCTTATTATTATAATCTTTGCAAGAATTTTCGTTTCGAGGATGGAATCCTTTTTTTATTTAGTTGTTCCTAAACATCTACAGAGTATCTTTGTTCTTCGTCAAGATAAGCTCTTTGATGAATTCTGATTTTTGAGTCATTTTTTTTGGTTCTAAATCCTTTTCATTTACCATTTAAAATGCTTGGAAAATATTTTATTATCCTTAGTAAACATTCTATAATGAAATTTGTGTAATGTTTCATCTCTTTTCAGTAGAAATATCCAGTATTGTCAGGATACCGGACGTAGGATAATTTTTAAAATTTTGCACCTACAAGCTTGACATTTTATTTATAGACCAGGATGAAATTCCGACCTGCCGAAGCATGCAGAGGAAAAAGAAAACTCTGACCAGCAAAAAAGTGCTCTATAAAGACTTAATCACGACCCTCCAAGACTCTCTATTATGAATCAAGAATACGGGAACGCGTTTACTAAAAATTTATAAGATACCTTTTGCAAGAAGTACATATAAACCACTGGACAATAGTTTCACTTCTATATTTAGAAACTCCAACAAAAGGGGTTAACAGCAACACGATGGCTTTTTTGGGGCCTCGTAATTTTGAATGATACCTGATGACGAGGACGACACCTGAACTGGCATCTCTTTGTGCATCACACAAGCGGAGGGCGTTTGATTAACGACGCCACATTTAACCTGCCCAAGTTTCTCATACGCAATAGATATTGAGTGGAGTAGGGATTCGAATCTGGAACCTTCTGGCCACAAAGCCGAGACCTTAACGCTATGCCAATGTGGTCCAATCAAAGATGCAGAAATGCGTTGTATAATAATTATGTGACAGTAATCATAGCCTAAACATAAGTTTTATTTTTTCATTTTCAAATATCTAATTTTATTCCTTTTCCTTCAATTTTTTTGCAAAACATTGTTGTTTTTCACCTTGAATATCATTTTATATGAATAAGACAAGTATTCTCTTCGTGTATTATTTTTTTTAAAGTATAGCTTTATTTTTCATTTGTTTCACTTATTTAACAAGAAATTGTTTTGATATATAATTACCGTTTGGTAATATTTCAATACATGTGAAATGAATTGAATCCCTGAAGAAAACAACACCGCAGTTAGAAATTAAAAAAACATTTAAACCGTGTACAAACAATTGGCGAAATTCTGAAACTTATTTTTTTATCGTTTCTGTTGCTTAAAATTTTAAACGGATGACAATTTTTATTCTTTTATGTTGTAACTAGGAAATTTATATTTCGCAACATGGATAGCAATCAAAAGAATTATAATATTTTATTGCTGATTCATTAAACAGTCATTAAATAAGTTCCTACCGACCAGGGTCGCCTATTTGAAATTTTTCAGTGACCTTTATACAATATTTTGCAGAATATGATGCAATTAAAATTTGAAACTACTAAATGACTTCCGTTGTGATTGGCTCATCACGAAAGAAAGAAATAAAATGTAAATTATATTTATTGTAGTACAATTATATTTCTCATAATATATTTTTGCGTTTTTCATTCTTGTGTAGAATTTTTTAACAAAGATTTTTATACATTCAATTAGAGTTGCTAAAAACACAGTTTTAGCCTTTATTTTTTATTTCCTTCTTTCTGTACTTTTCTTTCCTTACTTCTTGATCTCTTTTACATTTGGCATACACAATAACTTTAGAACAGATATATAGTGATTCATATTTAAAGTTCTAGCCGAAAAGATTGAAAAAAATTGTGACTTTAAATCTTTTAACTTTGTAACAGAAAGTAATAAATTTTTCTCTTGCTTTGTAAGTTCCGACTCTTCTAAATGTTTCGCTGTGATTTCCGTAACATCTCATTCTGCTTTAAACTCTCAATGCAAAGCGTGTAATTCCAAGAGTACATAGAACAGTTCCTAGAAATAATTAGGCAGAATAGTAACGAGGATATATTTGGAAAAATGGAAATAAGTGAGATTTAAGATCACTTTAGTCTTTAAAAAATAGTTACAATAAGTTAACATAGAAATATTTAAAAGTGGCTGCATGATCTTTTTCAATGACAGAATTGGAAATATAATTCAAACATAAAAGAGTTTGATCGACAACATTACAGTATTCAAACAAAGATTGCTTATTATTATGCATCAAATGGAATTCATTGGTTTCCCGCCGGAGGGGAATCTACCAGAAATAGTGAACTAGTATCGGAATATTGGAAATCGTACTCATGCGTAACCGAAAATATCAACGAAGAGTGAAATTTAAGATTCAAACCGAGGCAATTTCTCTCTTCTCAAAAGTTTATCGAATTTTTTTATAAAAATTATAAGTATGGTTAAGAGTACTAGTTCTGTTTTATCATTAATGAAACGAAAGCTGTTTCACGAGTTCCGTAAATTTCAGGAAAACTGGAATTTTATTTTTGTTCATCACCAATGGCTTGTAGCTCAAAATGGGAGAACTAAAAATAAAACACAAAATTCAGAAGCACGTTTGTTTGAGAGCTGTTTACTCTGTAATGCAGTTTAAGAAAAATCTATAGACAAAAACCTTAAGAATAGACGATAATTAGGTTTAAAGAAATCTTTCAAGAAATTGCATTTGTATGATGGTGTTGGATAATGTCCTATCTACGATAATTATAGACGATAATTATGTTTAAAGAAATCTTTCAAGAAATTGCATTTGTATGACGTTGTAGGATAATGTCCTATCTACACAATCATATTTGAATTTTCATTTCAAGTGCGGCTACAGATAAAGTTAACTCAAGTATACTATTAAAATAAATTTATTTAACATGAGTGGAAACAAATTGAAAAATAATAAAAAAATAATTATAAACGAAAAAGCATTGAAACAAATTTTATTCAATTATTTATTGTTATTCAATTATTTAAGATTTCAATTTTATAAACATTATCACTAATATATCGCGTGCAATATAATTGTTATTGAATAACTTGCGTCGTCAAATATACAATTAAATTAAATATGTTAAACCTGTATGCAAACGAATAAAACAAATTTTAAAGCTATTTCTATAATGAAAGCAAAAAAAAAAACAGAATTTATTAAATACTTCAATATTATAAACATGATCACTACTGCATGCAATATAATTTCAATTTGGTAAGTTGCGATTTATTATGCTCTTTTGTCACAACAAATATAAAATTATTATTATAAACATCATAAAAATGTTCACTTAATTATTTGGGCACTATCTTGTGCAGTAGCATTATACCTTCATTTTATAATACATTGGAATGGCACAGTCGATAATATTATTATATTAATCGACATTTTGTCTTACGATTCTATAAATTAATAAAAGCGAATTGAAGACTCAATTGGGATCTCATAGAAAGAATTAATATTATAATGAATTACAATATAAGAACGTGTTTGAGGGAATTTAAAACTTTAGGGATTATTGAAAAAAATAATTTTTACTGTAGTTAAAAATGTGAATGCCATTACATATGAATTAAAAATTATTTTTTCTCATTCAAATGCATAATCTTGGAAATCACACAAATGGTTTTATTGTCTATTGCCGAAAATTACTTAGCAACATTTTGGAATTCCATACACAGAGTTTAAAATAACGCACATTATGTTGCACAAAAATATTAAATAAATTAAACAAGGAAAAATACAATACATAATTCGTCACAAAAATACATGCATACGCAAAAATACATACATATATTAGTCTGAACGGATAATACATCTGATTGTCTATAATTATCAAAACACATATAAATTATAAATTTGCAAGAATTTTCTAAAATAATGCATTTCTAAAATAATGTATATATTATACATTGCACATAATATATTACATATGTTCGCTAAAATTAAGGGAATAGCCAGATTAAATTCCTAAATGCAATGCAAAAAATTTAACTTTCTGATTAAATAATTAATAATTTCTCTACCCAATATTTCTTGAAAATACAGCAATAATTGCTTTCTTTGTAAAAAAATATTCAATTTATTCTAATTACTTGGGTAAAATTTGGAAATGTTTCTTAAAATAACTCATTTAAAACCTTAGGTAGGATATTTGGCCATAGCTAGAAAAGAATTTGCTGCAAATTATTCAAGTAGATGCATTTTTCTTCAATTTAAGCTTTTTTTTCTTATTTGTTTCCTTTTTTAATTAAATGCCTATTCCCGTTTTATGTTTCTCGTTTAAACTTTTAATTTAAGGGATTCTCTTTTGAATTCGGATATTAATTACAGTCCTACGTTTCAAGTTTCGTCATCTATGAAAAACATACTTTGTATTTTTTAAATTTAGCAATTACATTTGCTAAGAAAAATTTCAAACTGTAGCTGCATTTTAGTGGAGTTAAATTCAGTCTAATTATTGCCGCATCGCAAAATAACATGAAATTCTTCGCCATAAGTTCGTTTACTACTTTTAGCATTTTCAGGTTCTTAAAAAATTCCAAAGATTGCTGTTATTCTTATATTAGAAGAATTATTTTAATTTAAATGAGAGGAATATATCTTAAATAAACTTTTAAGAAATGAAAATTTTGGAAAATACAGTTATAAGATCTTACACCAGCATTTCGTTACCATATTTCAATAAACACGTTGTTTGAATAAAAGTTGAAATTATTTGCTATCGCAATTCTTTGCAGAATGTCCAATTTCATTCGAATTTCGAAATGGAAAATACTTCGGTTTAAAGGACTTATTTTCGTGTTCATTATTTCGCATCAATTTTATATTACATTCGGAAAACGTATTTTGTAGATGCGTCGCTTTCTAGAAATAGGAATATGTTAGCCAAAGAGAACTGTTTTACACAAGATCTATCTTGTAAAGTTTAACAGGCAAAGAAAATTTGAAATTTTGTTTGATTTTTTGCAGTTAACTCGACTTTATTTGAAAGTTTCGGCAAATCTAGTGGCAAAAAACATTCTGAAAAGGACTTGAAATTCTGAGTTAGCACTCAACGGATTTCATGCTATAAAATTCTAAAAATTCATTCATCTTTCTTAAGAAACCGATATCAAAGGATACTACTAGAAGTTAAATCTATTGAAAGAAATGTGACAGAAAGAACTTTAAATTGAAGATTCATATATCTTTCAAAGGACGATTGATACTACATTTCTTTTTACTGCAATATATAACTCTTAATATAGGATCTTTTATATTTTTTATTTTCATGATTACTTGGGTGTGCTGTGAGTTTCTTATTAAATTTATGAATTAACGTCATATACTGTGAAATATTGTATAGTAACTAGAGTAGAAGTATTATAATGAATATGAATGCCTTTTTTCTGTTTGATAGAAATAGCATATTTTCAAATCTATGAATCGCCTAAGTTTCTAGAAATATCTCCTATTTCTTTTCAAATTTTTTTAATTCATCTTAAATATGACTTTGAAAATATTTCAATTCATTATTCATTATTATATTCAAATAAAAATAGTTCAGTGTATTCGCTTCACTATTTATTGCAGTACATGGATATTTTTGGAAATATATGAAAGCCAAATCCTTACTTAACTGCTTATTTAGGATTTTCATGTTTATGTTAACTAGCTATATTTTACTTTAATATTAATCCACGAATTTTGTTTATAGTTGCAATCAAAAGTCAGAATAAAAATTGCTGTTGAATGAATACTCTTTATTAAAAACTTTTAAGTGTTTTCGATTTTTTTTAAAAAAATTCAATATCTAGGATGCGCTCAGAAATTCTATTGGATCAACAGAAATTCGAGTAGAGTGGACGCTTTTCTTTATGAATTTCGTTTTCTCAAAGAAATGCTTAGTAATTTCCAAAGAAATATTTAGGGACAAAATCAAAACTCTTTTTGAATTTTGAGGTTGGCACTCATTTAGTACGAACGGTATCATGGATTATTAAGTATTTCAACATATAAATTCTCCTTGTTATAAAGTATTGTATTTTATTAAGAAATGTATATAGTATTATACAATATGATATAAATATCTGGCTTTTGCAATTTTCATATAAAGATCAAAGACACATGGGAGAATATAAGAAATTTCTCAATGGCAGTTGATTTAATAAACAACAACTTTGAGGTACATTATCAAGTGTCAGCATGATTTTGTTTTCGATAGTGGATGGCATGTACAAAATTGCATAATCAGCATATAAGGAAATTCATTCGTAAGCTATAACCCATCGCTAAGCTTGAACAGAGGACACTTCGGAAAATGTATAGAAAAGATTTTATTTCAAATTTATATCGGGACCTAAAGCAATGTCATTAATTGGTTTATAAAGATATAAAAACCTTAGAACCAAAATTGACCATCTAATACAAGAATTAGAATTTTTTTTAAATATATAGATCAGCGAAAAACTACTGCCTGAATAAGAAAGAAGCTTTTAAAAAGACAAGTAGGAAAGTAAGCATCGACCTTGAAAGAGTTATGTAAAATCTATTTTATATTTCAAAATAAGGTTAAAGATAATAATATATGAATGTTCTGAAACATGCATGGGTCATTTATATATTTTTTTCAAAATGATGTTGTTACTGCATCTGTCATCACCTATTAATTTAGCAGAATATAAAGTTAAATAATTTGGAAGATTATTTTTCTCGGATTCGTGTTTCAATTTTTTTTCTTCGCGTCAACACAATGCTACACTGAAAAAGTGTTATTATCATTAGTATATTTAATATAAAAATATAAAAAGCAAGCACTTTTATTAATGTGGCAAAAGGTATTTTAATTTCTTTCTTCTTTTCAAAATTTAATTTAAAATTCATTATTACAAATGTTAGCAAATCTTGATATCCATTTTTTTCTAGAATTTGTTACCAGGTAGAGAAAAAAATACGCAATGAATCAAAAATATTAAAACAGTGTAATGATGTCAAAATTTCGGAAAAGCACCAAATTTAAAACACATAATTAAGCGAATGTAATACGGATGGGGAATATGGTGTGTGCCTGCATTGGCGTTACACCGGCATAGGCTCTTCAATAAATTTTGGTAGAGGCCCGACTTGTGCCGGGGACTCTCAAAAAAATATGTGCTGGGTGCTTAGCTGTCCAGTGCTGCTGCTCCTCTGTAGAGTCGTCAGATCCACCGGCAGACCCTTGCTTTGTTGTTTCTAACGATAAGAGATACATGATTTACAATGCCTGGCCCATACATAAAGCGAATGTAAGAACAATTACAAAATTTCATCTTCACAAATATGAAACAATCAAGATTTTAAAAGATGTGTGCATACTTCTATTCCCATTTCCTCCACAATAACAATCCATTGCTCCAGTTTAGATTTAAAAAGCTGCGATATTGAAAATTGAAATTCTAACCTATTTTTGTAAGCATTTTGGTTTCAAGATCACACGTTTCATGAGAACATTTATTCCTAAAAGATAATTAATCACAAAGATACCTTCTTTCTTTGAATTATATCTTAAAAATATTCTTACTTCGCATTTTAAATATTATTGACCCGAAAAAAAAGGAACGTTTTTGAAACTAAAAGCTTTGTTTAAAACTTTTTTTATTAAATTAAAAGGGATTTGTGATTAACGCTTTCATGCACTATCGACTATAAAGTGAATAGCTGAGGCGAAAAAAAAACTGAATCTTAATCTGGGTTTATTTATAAAAATTGTCGACGATGAATTAAAAAGAATTTCAGCGAGCTAAAGCTCTTTATTTCCATCTCCGATTATTTTTTATCGCACGAATTTATTTCATGAGGATATATCTTTTTTCTAAAACATGAAGAACGCTAAATCAAATTAACATAATGCGCCTATAATACACATTATGATTTCGTGAATAATAAATGAGAATTTAAAAGCATCATATTAACGTAAAAAAGAATTTAATTTTTTATTTATAAGATTATTGAAAATTAAAAATTTTTAGCGTATATTAATTATGGACTTCATACTATTATTTGTTTTTGGTTTATTATAGTTAGTGACTATTCGTAAATTTAAAATGAATTTTATTTATATTTATAGAAATATTTATACACAAAACTATCCCGTATTTATATTTATGTCCTATTGTATATTTCATAGAAAATCAGTTCCACATTTCTAAGAAATAATTTATACTTACAAAACATTTACTTGAATAGGTTTTTAAGGACACAAAATATGTTTGAGACAGTAAAAATTTGCATCTAATTGCGTATTTCTTGAAAACGTCAACAACTGAAATTAAGAAGAGCAAAATTGTAGTTTTTATGAAAAATATATATGTATTATTGTATATAATATAGAAAATTTAACCCTTTAATTGGCACTTCTACTCATAAAGAACGTGAAGCCTGATGCGAAATCTAATCAAGAATCTCATTTAAAAACCAAAATAACTAAAATTAATATTTGTCATCTCTAAATGCATGCTACATGACTAAGACTTCTAAAACCAATCTAATTTCTTTTATATCCTTAATTCTATGTTATTAGGGGAGCAAAAGTGAGTCATTTAAACCAAACCAGAAGAAATTCGGACGGTTATAACTAGAGAAATGAATTTTTATATTTTTTTCCGATTTTGGGCGAAATTCACGAAAAATAAAATTTGAAGATATAACAAAATTCCTTCCAGATGTTATTACGGGAACCAATTTTTGTCATATTAAGCAAAACAGGATAAAATCAGACAGTTAGAAGGAGAGAAACGAACTTTAGTCGTTTTCTGTATATTTTTAGATTTCGGGCGAAATTCACGAAAAATGTAATTTGAAGATATGTTCAAAATTTATTCGGGATGTTATTAGGGGCTGAAAACGGATTCATAATTAGCAATCCCAGACAAAATATCGTACGGTTAGAACGATAGATATGAATTTTTGGTCTTATTTACTTTTTCCGATTTCGAGCCAAATTCAAGAAAAATGAATTATGAAGATATGTTTAAAATTCTATCGGGATGTTATTAAGGTCAGAAAACTTTGTCATTTAAAGAAAATCTATACAAAATCGAAGCAATAGAACGAGAGATACGAATTGTAGTATTATTTATTTACTTATTTGATTTCTCCCGAACTTCACGAAAAATGAAATTTGGTGAAATGTTCAAATTTTCTTTGCGATGTGATTGGGGGCTGGAAACTGAATCATATGAATCTAACCAGTATTAAATTGGACCTTTAGAAAGAGAGATACGAATTTCAGCATTATTTAAGATAAAAACATTAAAAAAATAAATATACAAAAATATAATTTGAGAATATCCTATTTCATTGACATGGATTTTGCTTTCCTTCCTTCAGTATCTTCTTGGGTACTCGCTCAATATTACGATATTATGTCCTTTATCCATACTTACTGTTATTTTACTCGATATTATTATGGTCGATATGCTGCGCTATAAATCGCATGATCTCGAAGAACTTGTAACTTCTAGGCCTACGTCGAGGTCAAGTTCACTTAACAGTATGTGTAGAGGTGAGATTTACTAGTCTAGTCGCTGAGGTATTAGGTACATAAAACGATTGACACTTAAGTGTCTCATATTGACTAGTACTTCACTACTCAGCTTCTCAACCTATCATGCCTGTATTCCACATATATCAGAAGAACTCCATTGTGATTAACACAGAGCTAGAGCCACAGTCAAAGAAAGACTACTAGATAACAAAATAACGAATTTAACCCTTCGTTACTCGCGCGGGATGTTCTGTTCACCCCACGAGTGAAAACATGCGCACAAGTACGGAACCAATCAAGCTGAAGGTAAAATACTTTTAGTAGCTGCACACTACTTGATGCCAAGCCTACTGACAACAGATGTACTCTCTACCATTTTTTTCCGAATAAGTGTGGACGTGAAGATTTTCAGCTGGTGTGTGTGGTGGTGAGGTGGTGCAAAAGAATTAGACTTTTAGAGTTAAATAAATGTGTAAACAGATCACCACTTGAATTTAAACCCTTTAAAGTTAATGGCCTAAAGTATTAAGCGTTGTGTTGTGAAATTTGCAATAACATCCAGGTTCACCATTTAAATCAATGAATAGACTCAGATCTAGTAAAATTCCCTAGAAGTCAGTGTGCTTTGAGATATAATTAATGACAGACACATGAATAGAAAATAATAACAAATTTATTAAAATATCTAATATGCATATGTCTTGATTATAGCAATGAAATAACACAGAACAAAGATTAACATCACCTAGATAGGACCCTACCCTTTATATGTATAACATTCACTGAAACAAAGCACTTGCATTTAAGTCAGACGTGCATAAAATATTACTTCACGTAATATATGTTAACCCAATTTCACAATATTTACAGATTAAAATGAAGTGGTACTTATAACATTAAATTGCTTGAATGTTCCCTTCAAAATTTAAAAGTGTACGAAAGCTGTTACAATGTGAACAAAACCTAAAATTTATAAATTTAAAATTTATGAGTAAAACTTCATCTATCTGAAGTCTCTTTGATTAGATTGTTATATTGAGGATGATTAAGTTATCACATTAATCTTTAGTGATAGAACATATGTTGAGATTCACTCTAGCACTCATTACTTTTAGTTACTCTTAAAATCACCATTTCACTTGTTAGTTAACCTTGTTAATTTAGTAAAATTAAATCAAATATTATTACTCAGCTTAAATCAATTCTTTTAGATTTCACACAATTGCATCAAAAATCTTGTCTGACCATATATCACTTTTTCATGAGAATCTACACTGGTAAAACACTATGGCTCGATAGGTGAACAATAAATTATTCATTATAAATCAATCAGCTGCTATCAGTTATTTATGAATCTACTAAACACATTTACATATTCTGGACTAAACTTTTAAATTTCAAAGATTTAAATTTACTTAACTGACAGGTGTGGCTGGTTGTTGCTGGCATGGCGACACTCCATGGGGAAACAAACTGGCATAAGGTGGATATCAATTTAGGATTTTTCTGGAACATCCTTCTTGTCTCTGGCAGCCTGGTCATTTTCTCAAGGAAGGGGGGGGGGGGAAGAGCAATTTTTTTTCTTTCAAACGTTAGCAGCATGATCCGTCGTTACTGGGCACCTTCCATCCTCCACATGGTTCTAAATACGTGTATTGAAGCCTGAGAATGGCGGTAGGGTGGATTTGCAACAACCCATGGGGCAAACAACGAATCTGGTGGTCCAGCCAATACCCGCATCATGGGTGTGGTCAAATGACGTCTCCTCGTGGCTCGTCAATTTTTTTTCGGTGGCTACCCTCGGGTCGCCTACTGCAGGGTCGGTGATTTGGCACCTAGGGGCAATAGAGAATTCCGTAATTAGTATCTACGCTAACTCTGAAGTCTCTTTAAGCTCACTCATGCTTAGCATATGCACTTTGGTGCAACGGCCAGCAATGTCGTCCTGGCATTCAATTGCTACGCTATAGCAGAGACATCGTCCTTCTCCCCTCAAGTCTCTTTCAGCAATATTCCCCTGAGAGTCTCCATGAAATATTCAACTATTTTGCCTCTACCAAGAAATTCTTCTCCTCGAAAAATTCCTCCCTCACCAAAATCTGTCTTCCACCCATTCACCAGCCAGTTGAATCACCCGGGAGGGTCGCTGCCAAATGCCAACCGCCAACATTTTAAAGCGGGCAAAGGTACCGGATAGCTAAATTTTTCTACAAGAAAGTGCTTGGGTTAATAACGCCAACTCCTGAACCTGAGTGGGATAGAGTGTGGTAACTGCCCATTTCACCCAACTGGGAACGAGAGCAATACGTATAACTGGAACGAAAA
>BGPR01000066.1:1867365-1914328 GCA_013235015.1 Araneus ventricosus
AGTTGCAAACATTATAAGCATCTCTGTATGTGTCAGCCAAAATCTCTTTCGAATTCAAGAATTTGGTCGGTCAAAACTGCAATTTAAATTGTTATCAAACACATTCTTTATATGCTTCCAAATCTATCTCCTGTCCTTCAAGAGGTTTTAGCACCCATGCACCTATGTGATTGGAAGCTTATCGAACGACAAACCTTCCTTAAATTCCTGACTGCATTTTAGTCACCCCATAGGGTAGCAGCTTAAACAGTGAATCCAAATTGAGAGCTACATGATTCAGAAAGATATCGCATTGCAGCAAGCTGGAATTTCATAAGCTCTGTGTTAGCCTAATTGATGAGGGTCAAAAGTGATGTGGTTTTAAACTTAATCTGAAAAATCCCCAGTCCAAATAATATTTTCTGCATGTAACTACCTGTCTGTCCCCTAGATTCCTTTGGGAGCAGAATCGTCACTGTAAAATGAGTTTCAAACGATTGTATGTCCCACGATTCTCCACAATTGACAGAACCATTGCATCCATGTTAATTCCAAATTCTTCCAATCAGGGTATACCGTACATGAATTTTAGGTATAATTTGGACAAGAATGCAAGTTGTGAAAAGAACGCTGATATTTGCATCAAGTATGTCATAATAAAATTTGTCTTTTCACCAGAGCATGCTATGAAAGTAAAGTTTCAACCAGTGGATGACTTAACCAGAAGAACTGCATGAATGCGGGAAGTGAAATCCCTTGTGTCTGGTACAGCAGTTGTACCGACCCGCATTCAAAGGCAAAAGTTTCTGTACAACAGTTGTACTACTGCAAGAAAAAAGGTTAAGTTTCAATTTATGGATAATTCAGGAACCCATTTAAGTTAAATTTTATTAAATAACAGAATTGCTTATTCGTGTTATATCTCTCTATTCATTAATTTTTTTAGATACTTCAACGAAAATCAATGGAATATTATTCAATAGATCCTCATGATGACTACAGAATGTTACTTGCTTTCTGAAGACAGTGTTTCATACTTAGGAAAAATCTATTCAGAATTGAATATATTCTATTATTTTAATTTCTTTCCATCTATAATGCGCTGATATTGCCTCTATACAGAATGCGCTCTTGTGATAACCTTTCACTTCACGGCACTACGCCGGCTGATGCTTCTAAGACCTGGCATATAAATCAGAAATATTGCTGTCATAGTTTTGCCTGAAAAGTCTTTCGATAAGCGACTCTTTTCTTTTCTGCGTGATTACTCATGGATTGATCGCTAATGAATAGATGTTATTTGAGATTCCATCTTAACATATTATTTTCAACTTCGAATACTTTTGATCTCATACCCATTATCATATAGAAATTTGATTATCATCATAAAAGCATTAAGCATATAAATAGTTAACAATATCTAAATTAATCAGTGTTACATTCATTAAAATCTATTATAAAGTTTAAGTGTAATTACCGATAATCAGTGGGTCTGAATGTGTTTTATTTATGCAACAAGACTATTAAAACAAAATTATTTGTAGAAGTCAAGACACGTATCTTTGATTTTATAAAAATATTTTTAATGGCATGTAAGAGAAACTTATAAATAAATTGTTGTCTTCACTTCCATCTACCATAAAAAATACAGGCAAATGATGTATTATGCTGAAAACTGCATTAAAAAATGATTCTTTCTAGTAATTTCATTTGCTTTGGTACCTCTAACTAAATTATTCTTATAATACCATAAATAAGTTTCTTTCTTATTGAACAGGTAGGATTCATAGGTTCAAATGAGATTCAAAGAATGAAGATTATTGACAAGCTGTAGTTTACATGAAATAGATCATTTTAAGATCTTATGTCCACAAATGTAAAATTTGAGTATTTTCTTGATTTTAAATTTTTTTCGTATGAATAGTCTTTTGATTCATATTATTTCACATTTTTCAAAAAAATATGTGACATTTTGAAAATATGAATGCTGAATCCTGAATGAAAGTAGAAACAAATATTTTCAGAGCAATAAAACTAAAGTCATTATATTCTTAGGTGACCAATATTTAGCAACGATTCGGAAACCCTCCGCGCTTTTGCGCATGCGCCAGGTGGAGTTATTTTCATCAAAAATAGGGGAAAAGTGAAGAATGGAAGGGTTTTTTTTTTTAACCATTTACTCGAGCGTGATCTAACAAAGAACTTCCGGAAATGCGCCTGTCTCATTGCCTGGACACCTTTCCAGTGTAAATCGTCCAAAAGTGGTAGCCTCGAATCCGTTCCAGCCCAATAAGTAGATGGATTATGAAATAACTCTTTGCATTGAGTAGGCTCCGCGCGGAAACTGCTTACAACTTATTCCGTTATGTCAACTATTTACTATTCTTATGTCACTTTTTTAACCCAATCACTGCCAACAACGAGACATCTCATAGTACCAAAACTGCCAGCTATGGATATCTTGTACTTTGCGCCATAAAGTTTTCTTTTTTAAATAAAAATCTTGGCGCCCAGAACAAAACTCTCAAAATGCTTTGTTTTTAACATGTATGATAACAAACTTGGATTAATTTATCATGTACTCTATTTTTACTTAAGTTAAATTAAAAGGAATTTCTTGGCAATTTTCTCAGAAATATATATTTGCTAATATTGCACTTGGTTTTAGGACTTTCTAAAACATTCTAAAATAAGTTACAGCATTACATTTAAAATATATTAATTAGCAATTTCTGAACATACCTTGAAGCTATAAAAAAGTTATAATATCAAAGTAACTTACAATTTCATGAGTAAATACTTGTAATAATCTATCTGTCCTTCAGACATATAAATATTCACTGGCATGCGCATGAAAATATTATAGGAAAAATTGAATAAGAAAGGCAACATTACAAGCATTAAGAAGTTTTTTGATCCAATACTACAAGAAAAGGGTCTTGGTCGATTGTGAGTTTATTTTAAGCATGGTAACTTATCTTAAAATGGAAAATATTTATCTTTTTAATGCTTTTGTTTCATTTAATTTAAAAATTAATTTTCTGAAGTGTATATTAAATTCATATCTTCCGCCGTCTATTGTGAAACTTTATGTTTGATTTACATTTATTAAACCATGTAAATAACAATGGTGCTGCTAAAAGGATACATTTTGATATAATTACTATTTCCTAATAAATATATTTATTAAATTTTAGAAAAACCCTTTGGTGAGTTTACACTGTCGGAACCAGCTGCCAGTTTTAGTTTCACTTATGAGAGCTGGTTTTGTTAACCTTTGCGGCGCAAGGCATTAAAGGTTTTGACATATGATGGAAAACATCATGCATGCGTTTAATTTATTGTCTAGACATAGAATCTGATTTAAAAAAATACTACTTCATTCCGAGGAGGTCATCCCTTTTTTGGGGTCATCCCCCATCATATGATAGTTCTTAGATACAGCCACCTTAATACACTCAAAAAAATATTATTGAACGTATAGAAAATCATAAATTAAAAAACTTATGAATTTTGGAGGAGAATTCTTTGAGTTTATTTCATAAAATTGTAAACGTCTAAAACCGAAAAAAATTCTTCTATCTCTGAGCATGAATTCTTCTAAACTTTATCTCTAATAATTCCTAATCTGAAAACGAAATTTCATGAGGCTTTCTATATACATTCTAAAACCTTATCCTAAACCTATTATTTTCCATTTATAGTTGAATATAAATCTGCTGAGAAGCGAGGAATTAGGTGTGCCATCGTCTGGCACACTGCGCCGCCAAAGAGTTAACAAATAACATTTCTTTCCGATTTGATATCATATTAAAAATTATTTTCATTTGGTGTTGGCGCTGAATTTGTAATTAATGCACGTATTTTGAAAGGTGATTATTTTCAGAAATAGTTTAGGAAATTATTTGACTTTCCATTATATTTTTGGAATGATAGATGTGCTTTTTTTTAGCCACGTTTCACAACTTTTCGTCTCTTTTATTAATCACCTGCGACTTGTGTCTGAACTCTACTACTATTCATCCACTGTATCAGATCTCATAGGCATTGTGCAATTTTTTCACGTAATATCATAATAAAATCTGCGATAGTTGTTGTTGAAAATGGAAATTTTTTCGCCAATGATGTGGATCCGACAAATGATTTCGGAAATTGATGTGGAAATGCTAAAACAGAGTGGAAAAAGAATAAATCTCTAATGAAATATATGCAATTTGTTTTCATGTCGTTGTGCATTAGCTTGTAACAAGCAAGAAAGGATTCATTTGTTATTTGCATTAAGGGCTTGTAAATATTTCATCAGCACTGGACAGGCTAATAATTATGTATTTAGAATTTAATGCGCCTATTTCCATTACATATTTTTTCTTAACGCTTAAATATTCAAAATGGATAGCTATGTGAGAAACAAATATTAAATGAAAACAGCAAACGAATACATTGTGCTTCAACATTGTAACCAATGCAAAGACAAATGCAGTTCAAAGAATTGCGCAAGTGACTGTAATCATGTGCTGTGCGTACTCCCCACTATTGAAGCAATTCTTCTTATTACCAATAACAACTGCGTTGTGAAGAATATCGTTAAATCATTTGAACAACGGTTAACTTACGAAAGAAAATATTCTCATAACTGAATGTCATATGTAAATATTAAATGCAGACGTCATAGCTGTTAATGGAATCGCCTGGTGATGTAATGGAAGCATTCAAACAAGCAGAATAATGAAGAATGACGATTTATTCACGAATATTCTGGAAAACACGAAGCACAGTAGTTAAAGGTAAAACAGAATTTTGCAAATTAGCGCACAAACAGGTTTGCGCAAATCTCTAAACATAATATAACATTAATCCTTCAACACTGCTCGGCGTCTGTCAGCTTATTAGCTTATCACTACGGACAAAACTCCCAAAAAGAGTCAAGACGTTCAAAGTCGTTCACTAATCACAGCAAGCAAATCCGGTATTTTATACTTTTTTCCGACTGGTTATGAAGTCGCATAGAATCATCACCCAGACTCTCAATATCTCTGTTCCTAACAGAGATTCCTAATGAACAAAATTTAGTACTTTCGAGGATCATCATTTTATCGCCAAAGTCACCAATGCCGAGGGAATCTGGCTTGTCTACCCTGATAGCTGCTAAGAACTCCTGTAAACGTGTATTGCCAACCATAAGATTCACGATTGTGGAGTAGCGATACATGTTCGCAAATAATATGTAGATGTTAAAGCATCCTAAGATAGCAAAGAAGGCTGCGGACCTGCTGCCATTTCACTTTCCATAGGCTGTCCCGCGAAAAGCATTTCCGCGCAAAACCGTTCTCTGTCCATTGCCGAAAGGTTTATTAGGAGCTTTTTTATGAACTGCCTCACTGACAAGGTTTGTACGAAAGCTGGCAAAGCATTTCCTCAAACTGTCTCTAAAACCATTCCGCAAATTACGTAGTGAAGCTTTTGTGAACTAATACCCCCCCAATCGCAGCCCAGGCTGGTATAGTGGTTATCGCATTTACCTTTCCACCTGCATGAACGCGAGTTCTATCCCCGTCCGGGGAATGTCCTGGGAAGTTTTTGTCACACCCACAACGAACCCTACAAGTGTTCTGAAATAGAATTACTAAAGTAAATTATAAATTGATTAATTAGCAATAATTGCTTTACTAATTAAGATTCTAATTTGGATATCCTGATAACGTCAGGAGAAGAGGAAATAAAAAGGGGTTGGTTCCCTTGAAGAGGGGGGGGGGCTAAAGAAAGGAGAGGGCTGGACCCCCCCTGTAGGAGTACGGCCGGAGGGCTCTATTTCTTCCGCCGATGGAAGGCCTTAACAACCTTTGAAAGTGCCTGAAACACGCTTGTAATAAAAGCGTAAACTACTAAAACCAAAAGCAGAGAGAAAGCCTTGTTTGTTGCTGACTAGCTAATCTTTCCACACCTTGCCGAAAGGTTCAAATGGAAACCTTTAGACAACCTCTTTTTACCCTTTGCCGACGATAAGGTTTCGAAAGCCTTTAGATGCTTTTGCTATATGGGATTTTACCTGAAGCTTATATTACTGCACACTGCTTTTCACATGATAACTCTTGGACGGTTTTTTGTGAACCTATTTACTGAATAAAAGACATTTCAAAAGAAATTATACATTCGGCTTCAGTGGCAATAAAAATTGAAGTCAAACTAATTTTAGTTAGTATAAATTACTGGCTGATTACTATATACAATCAGAATTCGTTGCATTGCAGAATTTCCATTTTTTTTAATGTTTAACCAATTAAGATGAAGACGTTTGCTTTTCAGGCACATTTATATAAATAAGTATAAAATTTGTGACTTCTACTAACCATAACATTTTTTTTTTTTTTTGTTTTCTTTAAAATGTTTTATAGCAAGTAAAATATATGCGTTGCCGTGGCTTTTGCAGTTTTATCTCAAAACAGTCATTGCGTTAAGAATTTTATTTTAAAATTTACTCTATACCATATTGTTTTCTTGAAGTGGCATCATTACTTATATAATACAGCCTAGATCTGTCTCTTGCGATCCTGCAAGTCACCAACAATAAGGTCACCAACCAATTGAAAGTCACCAATTGGAAGTCACCAACACAAAATTCGCGCCATAGCGCCGTTGAAACGTTTAAACAGAATTATTTCATTGTTAGAGCACCTAAATTCTCTTGTAATTTCAAATGAAAAAAAAAAAAAATGTTCTAATTTTTAAATTAATAGCTCTAAAATATGAAATAAAATTTGCCTTCGATTGATATATAAATTTATCTCGTTATGATCCGAGAAATTTTAAATTACATTAACTTAGCATTTCAAATTAATCTCCTTTTTTCCACAGAGTAAGTAATAAATCACGTCGCGTTATATCATGGATGTATTTTACGATGTACACTTAATTATTTAGCGCAATCATGATATAATCAAAATATTTTTTTGCAACTTTAAAATTTTACAGACATTCATAGAAGGAAAATTGCCAAACCAATGAAAAATACTTCACACGGAATGTTATGTTTCACAAGAGGTTTTGAATAAAAATATGTAAAGAAAAATATGTCCTGTCATCAAAACATATGTTTATTTCATTTGTTTCCAATCAATGTTAAAATGATTCTCACTCATATGTATCTATTTAAACACGCTACTCTGACGAGGAATCTCTGAATGAAGATAGTGAATATAACTGCCATACCATGATTTGGTGATTTTCTGTTTTCTAATACTATGCTTTCTGTACTTATGTATTCTCAATGAACAAACACCTTTGTTAGGAAAGATAATTTCTAAAAAATACTTATGCGGTTTTGAGATAGATTTAATCCAAAAATGAATTCTAGTACCTAAGAATTATTTTAAAAATTACGCATTTGCTATAAAAATGTTTAATTTTGTTTATTTATTTGATTCATTGTTTAATAATAAAGAATATCTGGGGGGATGTGTATCCAGATGATTCTCTATATTTATTTTTTTTGTTCATTTAGCGAATGAGAAATACATTAGTCAAGTTTGATACAAATTGGAGGAAGTGCTAAAAGTATTTACAACTAGAACAACTTTTTGTTCATGAAATCCTGTCAAGGTTATATATTGACAACGCAAATGATTTATTTTTTGAAGCTTTTGGATCACACATATTTAATTAAACTCAAGGAAGTAAACAAGATGAATATATATGTCAATATTACAAAGGGCAACATTACTCCTATTTGAAAATTCTCGCTGAATTTAAATATAAATCACAAAAGTTCATTGTCAGAATTATACTTGTATGTTTTCACATTTTATACAAGCGTGGTAATTTTTTTTTGGTTGTACCCTTTTAAATATCCTTCCTCGAAGATTTTTTATTAAGTAAACACATTCTTGGGAATGTAGACAACCCAACCAGAGAAGTGGGAAAGTAATAGATTGGAAATTCCAGAGATGGTGTGTTTACCGCCGAAAACAGAATGCATTTCTTTTATTGTGTCAAGAATGAAATCAAAAAGACTTGGAGCAGAACATTTGTGAAAAATAAAAGCTGTTGAAAAATTTAGGACGTAATAGTAAGCTGATTTAGGTGAAACCAACTTTTTTCTTATTTAAAAAAAAAATTACACTCTTTATTTGCAGCAATTTCCGACCACGTAGAAATAGGAAATGATTCTTTTTTTATTTTATATTATTTTTTGGATATTGTGTGCATTTTATGAGAGGTAGCAATATTTTGGTAGTAAAAAATGATTTGTGAATACGTCGAAACAAACTCTCAAAGTTGCGATTTGAAGAACTAGTAACATGAAAACATGATTTCTTGAAAAAAGCACACTTCCTTACTTATCTTTAAAAGACAGAAAACATTTCAGAAAACACATTTTATACCCCATAGTTTGTTTAAAGACATTTTAGTACAAAAGTTGCACATATGTCTTGGTCGTGTCTTCCACTTACGCATAAAATATTTTTTTCTTCTTTCATTATACTCCCTGTCAGTGTATACACTTTAAATTTCCTTAACTTTGAAATAGAAGGATCACCTGACTATATGCTGGGAGATCTGAACGGCTTCTGGTAAATTCTAAACGAAAGGCCACAAGTCCAACAAATTAGTTACCATAAAATTGAGCTGAAATCGCTTATTGGTCTATACTAAAGAACTTTGTATGGCTTAAAAAATGAATAAAATGAAGATTTACTTCTACAGTCAGAGATATAAATAAGTTTAGTTATATTAACGTCCTGTTTGAAACCTTCAGAACCTGGTGGTTCTCAGAAATCAAGTTTAAAACTGTCTGTTAATACAGTAATTGGATGAAAATGACATGCTATTTTTTTATTTGATTCTCGACGTCTTATTATTATAATCTTTGCAAGAATTTTCGTTTCGAGGATGGAACTTTTTTTATTTAGTTGTTCCTAAACATCTACAGAGTATCTTGTTCTTCGTCAAGATGTTTCCTTTTGATGAATTCTGATTTTGAGTCATTTTTTTGGTTCTAAACTTTCATTTACCATTTAAAAAATGCTTCTGGTACAAATATTTTATTATCCTTAGTAAACATCTTCTATAATGAAATTTGTAATGTTTCATCTCTTTTCAGTAGAAATATCCAGTATTGTCAGGATACCGGACGTAGGATAATTTTAAAATTTTGCACCCATGCTTGACATTTTATTTATAGACCAGGATGAAATTCGATCTGCCGAAGCATGAGGAAAAAGAAAACCTGACCAGCAAAAGTGCTCTATAAAGACTTAATCATGAATCTCCAAGCATTCCTCATTATGAATCAAGAATACGGGAACGCGTTTACTAAAATTCTTATAAGATACCTTTTGCAGTAGTACATATAAAACCACTGGACAATAGTTTCAATTTCTATATTTAGAAACCCAAATAAAAGGGGTTAATAGCAACACGATGGCTTTTTGGGGCTCCTGTGTAATTTGAATGATAATTTGGATGACGAGACGACACCTGAACTGGCATCTCTTTTGTGCATCACACAAGCGAGTATGTTTGATTAACGACGCCACATTTAACCTGCCCAAGTTTCTGCTACGCAATAGATATTGAGGGAGTAGGGATTGAATCTGGAACCTTCTTCTACACAAAGCCGAGACCTTAACGCTATGCCAATGTGGTCCAATCAAAGATGCAGAAATGCGTTGTATAATAATTATGGACAGTAATCATAGCCTAAAAAACATAGTTTATTTTTCATTTTCAAATATCTAATTCTTATCTTTTCCTTTCAATTTTTGCAAAAAACATTGTTGTTTTTCACCTTGAATATCATTTTATATGAATAAGACAAGTATCTTCTTCTGTGTATTATTTTTTTAAAGTATAGTTTTTTATTTTCATTTGTTTCACCTCTTTGATTTAACAAGAAATGTTTTGATATATAATTACCGTTTGTAATTATTTCAAATACATGTGAAATGAATTGAATCCCTGAAGAAAAACAACACCGCAAAGTTAGAAATTAAAAAACATTTAAACCGTGTACAAAACACCATGAAATCCCTCTGAAACTTATTTTTATCGTTTCTGTTGCTTAAAAAATTTTAAATGGATGACAATTTTATTCTTTATGTTGTAAATTAGGAAATTATATTTTCGCAAACATGGATAGCAATCAAAAGAATTATTATATTATTTTATTGCTGATTCATTAAACAGTCATTAAATAAGTTCCACTAGACCAGGGTCGCCTATTTGAAATTTTTTTTCAGTGACCTTTTATACAATATTTTGCAGTGAATATGATGCAATTAAAATTGAAACTACTAAATGATTCCGCTGTGATTGGCTCATCACGAAAGAAAGAAATAAAATGTAAATTATATTTCATTGGTAATAATTATATTTCTCATAATATATTTATGTTTTCATTCTTGTGTAGAATTTTTAACAAAGATTTATATTATCTACTAGGAGCTATTAAAAACACAGTTTGAATTTCCTTTTATTTTTATTTCCTTCTTCTACTTTTCTTTCCCTACTTCATCTCTTTACATTCTACACAATAACTTTAGAACAGATATATAGTGATTCATGCTTTAAGTTCTAGCCGAAAAGATTTGAAAAAAATTGCATTCTTTAAATCTTTTAACTTGTAAATAGAGTATTGAATTTTTTTCTCTTGCTTTGTAAGTTCCGACTCTTCTGAAATGTTTGCCAGATTTGCAACATCTCATTCTGCTTTAAACTCCTTTTCAATGCAAAGCGTGTAATTCCAAGAGTATGGTAACAGTTCCTAGGAAATATTAGGCAGAATAGTAACGAGGATATTTGGGAAATGGAAATAAGGAGATTTTAAGATCACTTAGTCTTTAAAAAATAGTTACAATAAGTTAACAGAAATATTTCTAAAAGTGGCTGCATGATCTTTTCAATATTTGTGAATTAAAATAATCTAAAACATAAAAAGAGCTTGATCACAACATTACAGCATTCTAAACAAAGATTGCCATTATTATGCATCAAATGGAATTCATTGGTTTCCGCCGAGGAATCTACAGAAATAAAGTGAACTAGTATCGGAATATTAAATCGCACTACGTGTCTGAAAAATATTCAACGAAGAGTGAAATTTAAGATTCAAACCGGGAGGCAATTTCTCTTCTCTCAAAAGTTTATTTAACTTTTTATAAAATTATAAGTATGGTTAAGTACAGTTCTGGTTTATCATCGAAACGAAAGTCGTCGGTCATGAGTTCAAATTCTAGAAAATTGGACCCTTATTTTTGTTCATCACCAATGGCTTGTGCTCAAAATGGGAGAACTAAAAAATAAAAAACACAAAAATTCAGAAGCACGTTTGTTTGAGAATGTTTACCTGTAATGCAGTTACAAAAAATCTATAGACAAAAACCTTAAGAATTAGAATGATAACAGGTTTGTTAAAATCTTCAAGAAATTGCATTTGTATGATGGTGTTGGATAATGTCTTATCTACGATAATTAGACGATACTGTGTTTTAAAGGAAATCTTTCAAGAAATTGCATTTAGCGACGTTGTAGGATAATGTCCTATCTACACAATCATATTTTGAATTTTCATTTCAAGTATGGCTACAGATAAAGTTAACTCAAGTATATCGGCTGAAACAAATTTATTTAACATGAGTGGAAACAAATCGAAAAATAATAAAAAAATAATTATAAACGTGAAAAAGCATTGAAACAAATTTTATTCAATTATTTATTGTTATTCAATTATTTAAGATTTCCAATTTTATAAACATTTATCACTAATATATCATAAAAAAGAATATAATTGTTATTGAATTCTGGTACGTCAAATATAAGTACCAAATTTAAATATGTTAAACCTGTATGCAAACGAATAAAAAACAAATTTTGCTTATTTCTATAATGAAAGCAAAAAAAAAACAATTTTATTAAATACTTCAATATTATAAAGCATGATCACTACTGTATTTTGCCATAATTTCAATTTGGTAAGTTGCGATGAGTTATGCTCTTTTGTCACAAATAAATATAAATTATTATTATAAAACATCATAAAATGTTCACTTAATTATTTAGTACTATCTTGTGCAGACATATACTCATTTTATAATAATAAATGGCACAATGATAATATTATTATATTAATCGACATTTTGTCTTACGATTCTATAAATTAATAAAAGGAATTAAAGACTCAATTGGGATTCTTACAGAAAGAATTAATATTATAATGAATTACAATATAAGAACGTGTGTTTGGTGGAATTTGGAAAAACTTAGGGATTATTGAAAAATACTTTAATTGTGAAGTTAAAAATGTGAATGCCATTACATATGAATTAAAAATTATTTTTTCTCATTCAAATGCATAATCTTGGAAATCACAACACAAATGGTTTTATTGTCTATTGCCGAAAATTACTTCTAGCAACATTTTCTTTTGGAATTCCATACACAGAGTTTAAAATAACGCACATTATGTTGCACACAAAAATATTAAATAAATTAAACAAGGAAAAATACAATACATAATCTGTCACAAAAATACATGCATACGCAAAAAATACATACATATATATTAGTCTGAACGGATACTACATCTGATTGTCTATAATTATCAAAACACATATAAATTATAAATTTCCAAAGAATTTTCTAAAATAATGCATTTCTAAAATAATGTATATATTATACATTGTACATAATATATTACATATGTTCGTTAGAAAATTAAGGAATAGCCAGATTAAATTCCTAAATGCAATGCAAAAATTTAACTTTCTTGATTAAATAATGAATAATTTTCTACCTAATATTTCTTGAAAATGTTGTTAAATAATTGCTTTGTAAAAAAAATATCAATTTATTCTAATTACTTGGGTAAATTTTAAAATGTTTCTTAAAATAACTCATTTAAAAACCTTAGGTAGGATATTTGGCCATAAAGAAAAGAATTTGGCTGCAAATTATTCAAGTAGATGCATTTTTCTTCAATTTAAGTTTTTTTTTTCTTATTTGTTTTTTTTTTTTTTAATTAAATGCCTGTCTGTTTTATGTTTCTCGTTTAAACTTCTTTAATTTAAGGATTCTCTTTTGAATTCGGATATTAATTACAGTCCTACGTTTCAAGTTTTCCTGTCATCTATGAAAAACATACTTTGTATTTTTATAAATTTAGCAATTACATCATAAGAAAATTTCAAACTGAAGGATTTTAGTGGAGTTAACGGCTCCAATTTATTGCCCACTGCAAAATATCAACATGAAATTCTTTCGCCATAAGTTCGTTTTACTACTTTAGCATTTTCAGGTTCTTAAAAAATCTAAAGATTATTGTTGGTCTTATATTAGAAGAATTATTTGTCTTAAATGAGAGAATATATTCTAACAAACTTTAAGAAAATGTATACCCTTGGAAACAGCAGTTATAAGATCTACACCAGCATTTCGTTACCATATTTCAATAAACACGTTGCTCTGAATAAAAGTTGAAATTATTTGCTACGTACCTTTGCAGAATGTCCACTCATCTGAATTTCGAAATGGAAATACTTCGGTTTAAAGGACTTATTTTCGTGTTCATTAGTTTCGCATCAATTTTGTATATTACCCTGGCACCATTTTGTAGATGCAAGGCTTTCTAGAAATAGATGAAAGAAATAAAGAGAACTGTTTTACACAAGATTCATCTTGTAAAGTTTAACAGGCAAAAGAGAAAATTTTGAAATTTTGTTTGATTTTTGCAGTTAACTCGATCTTTATTTGAAAGTTTCTGCAAATCTAGTGGCAAAAAAAACATTCTGAAAAGGACTTGAAATTTGAGTTAGCATCAACGGATTTCATGCTAGCAAATTCCCAAAAAAATTCATTCATCTTCAAGAAACCGATATCAAAGGATACTACTAGAAGTTAAATTCATTGGAAAGAAATGTGACAGAAAGAACTTTAAATTGAAGATCTATATCTTTCAAAGGACGATTTGATACTACATTTCTTTTGTACTGCAATATATAACCTTAATATAGATCTTTTATATTATTTTATTTCTCATGATTACTATGGGTGCTAAAGAGTTTCTTATTAAATTTATGAATTCAACGTCATATACTGTGAAATATTGTATAGTGTTTAGAGTAGAAGTATTATAAATGTGAATATGAATGCCTTTTTCCGTTTGATAGAAATAGCATATTTTCAAATCTAAGAATCGCCTAAGTTTCTAGAAATATCTCCTACTTTCTTTTCAAATCTTTTTTTTAATTCATCTAAATATGACTTTGAAAAAATATTTCAATTCATTATTCATTATTATATTCAAATAAAAATAGTTCAGTGTATTCGCTTCACTATTTATTGCAGTACAGGGATATTTTTGGAAATATATGGAAGCCAAATCCTTACTTAACTGCTTATTTAGGATTTTCATGTTTATGTTAACTAGCTATATTTTACTTTAATATTAATCCACGAATTTTGTTTATAGTTGCAATCAAAAGTAAGAATAAAAATTGTTGTTGAATGAATACACTTTAATAAACCCTTTATGTGTTTTCGATTTTTAAAAAAAATTTCAACATCTAAGATGCGCTCAGAAATTCTATTGGATCAACAGAAATTCGAGTAGAGTGGGCGCTTTTCTTTATGAATTTCGTTTTCTCAAAGAAAGTCTTAGTAATTTCCAATGAAATATTTAGAGACAAAATCAAAACTCTTTTTGAATTTTGTGGTTGGTACTCATTTAGTACGAACGTGCCCATGACTCTATTGTGGAAAAAGAAGAAAAATGTAATTCTTCTATTTACAATGCAATACAATGATGATACAATAATTGAAACAAAACCCGGAATAATGAAGCCTGAAATTGTACTATTTTACAATTCTACTAAATATGGGGTTCATACAGCTGATCAAATGTGCAATACTTCTGATGTATCAAGAATGTGCAGACGTTGGCCGCTTAGAATATTTTATCATCTACTAAATACAGCAGAAATTAATACTTTTGTGTTAATCTATTCTTTGTTTCCAAATACAGCAATGCAACATTCGAAGTTTATAGAAAAATTGGATTCAGCCTTATACAACCTCAGGTAGATGAAATAGCAGAAATTCCAAATATTAATAAGAGCTTGAAAAGAAGCTTAAACCCTAGTATAAGTTTCGAAAGCACCAACCCTCCAAAGAAAGGTCGTTGTGTGCTGTACCCTCGAGTAAAGGACATAAAAACAAATTGCTACTGTGTGTCTTGCATCAAGAATTTGTGCTTAAAACATATATATTATCCATTTGTCGAAATTGCTTTAATAAATAATATTATCAAATCATTATACATAAACAAAATTAATGTGTGTTTCAATATACAGTGCAAGTAATGTAAGTAGTAATTGTAAATCTTTTTCATATAATTTTAACTGTAATGTAGTAATATATGTAAACCTTTCATATAATTTTTATTAAAATGATATGTTTCTTGTATTTCTGAATTGTATTTATTTAGAATAAGTTAAGTAAGCTACTTTAATTACGAGTAAATTACAAAATTATTACAATTCATTGTAACTTAAAAATTGTGATGAAAGTTTTGGGGTGTTTACAACACCCCCCGCGAGTGATCGTGTGACAAAAACAGGCGCGAGTTATGGAGGGTTAATAGAATAACAACTAAATAAAAATCCTAAATTAAATCATAACATCAGTAAACGCTCTAGCGGTGAGATGATACAAAAAGAAGATAGCGAACAGAAGTAATAAACGTCTTTAAGTACTCCAACAGGCTGCCTGCTATTGGTTGATAGGTGACATCACGAAGAGGGCGGATCCGATCTGCATGTAATTACAACTCGAGATACTGCCAGATGCCGCGATGATGCCACAAACCTGATTGGCAAAAACTAATACATCATAATATTTATTGTGCCCTATATAGCTCTCTATCTGTTTTATTTTTCATTCTCAAATTATTGGTTTCTGTATTTTTGGCAGCCTGAGTGTGATCATTGTATGCCATGTGAGGCTCAATTTAGCCATGACTATAAATGGTTGCAAAATAGTTTATGTTTAGTAAAAATTAATAATTTCTTATTTGTACGTCTGGGTCCCGTTACCAGTGATGAAGCGATGTTACCGTAACATTGACTTTTGTCACACTACCTAAGCAAGATGGTGAGTCGATAAGAATTTTAAGCTAAAATATTTTAACGTAGTATTACGTTCCTCCCGTTCAGGTCTCAGGAGGGAATTTGATTCACACGCCAAAACGCCACGAAAAACGTTGTATGGCAGATCCTCTATAGCTCAGAACTCAAAAAAAAAAAGAATTGACATTGTAATACATTTTATTAAGAAATAAAACAATTTTCATTCTAACCTTAGTTCCTATTTACATCGCCCATTTTCCATACATTAGTATTTTAGAGAAACAAAAGAGAATTGAGAGTAACGTCGAGGGAAAAAAAGAGAATCACGTGTAACTTCGAGAAGCAAGAGTATCGCCAGAAACAAAGGGAATTCGAGAAGCTTCGACAAACAAAATAGAATCGCGAGTAACAAAGAGAAATCGAGAAACAAAAGAGTCACGCGAGTAAAGTAGTCTTACGCCTATAACATCAGCGGTTCTTTGAAAACGACAACCTCCAGCCACTTATTTTTTTGCTCTGTACAAAGTGCGAGTTCAAACTTATTGAAACTCCTTCACATTAGGTGAATTAGGATACTCAGTTACCACAAATTGGTCAAAAATATGCAACTTAGGGAAGCAGATCGCACTTGAGAACATACGCTACTTTGTAAAAGAAATCGCGAACCATTTATTGAGTAAAACCGTTCAGTCGATTAAAGCATCGCAATTATGTTTTAAATTTCTGATGGCATTTTAGAGCAATTCGCCCCATCAGGGGGATACCGTGAGTTCGCGGATGAGAGGCTGCCGTATAAGTAAGCAGGCTCTCGTCAATCCGATGGCACAATAATGGTGGTGTGGCTCTTTGGGCCCACTTCCGATGATAGGTCGTACCCCGGTGGAACGGGGGATTGTTGCATGAGCCGTTCGTATTGGGAGCTATTATGAAGGAACTACGGTGCCCGACTATCTGTTGAAGCGGCCATTCTTTCAGTTATTTACCCGGATGCTTAGGCAGGGCGGGGTGATGCTCCTTTGGTGTTTGATCTAGAGCAATTCGGACATGAAAGCTTCTATTTTCGAAGTTTTACTTTAAATGTGTTTATATAGATTCTTGAATGAGTCGCCTTCTGACTAAGTCGAAAAATCTAAAAGAAGAAAAAAAATCATTGTTTCTGTGTGTAGCAGCACAGCTTCAAAAATGAGGATATAATTTTTCATATTTCAATCTAAAAATTTTAATTATTTCGGAAAAGCGAGAATTTGCTACAAATTATTCACTTATGAAATGATTTTAAGGCTAAAAGAATGAGATGTAGTCATAAAATATGATTTGTAGAAATTTAAATGTCACATACAATTTTGACTTTTGAAAAATAATCGTAATAGTAATTGATGAATAGAAAATTATTTGAAATAAATTGAATTTGAATTTGATGAAAAGAAGAGGTATTTACTGTTTAGGAAAGTCGACAAAATATTCCAATGTGAATAGAATTTTAAAATGTTTCTTCTCATACCAATTCATTAAAAAATATTTGTGGAACTATGATGTAGAGTTTGATTTATATACATATTGATAGGTTGAAAATAATTAATACATTCCTAATGCTTGTTAATTCATGTATTATAAAGTACATAATAGTTAATGATGCATCACAAAAAATGTGTCCACCAAATTATCATTTTTCATTCTAATTTTGTATCTTTAGCTAGATATGTTTATGATACCCCGCGATTATATAGTTGAAAGAGAATAGAATGTCACGGATTTCAGTTCACTGTTTTATTTAATGTAGCTCTATGGCTAGAAGAAAGTGACTATAACGAAACTTCTTTTTGAAATTGGAGAGCATGATCCCGAAGGATTTGAGTGCAGAGAGAAATACTAAATCGTTTGCTGTGTCCAAATAGCTCTGAGAGCACAGATGGGATCCCTCGAGTCGTTTGTGGAATGGAAGTAGATCATGGAATCGAATTCAATCCTTTGAGTAAAAGTAAAATATGACTTTTCTTCTCTTCCAAATATCTAGTCGTGTTATAAAATTTTGTTCGAGTATTTTCCATCGTGAGGATTTTCACTTACGAACTTCTATTGGCAATCTTTTAATTTCGTGGATAATTTTAATTTATCGATTTCCTGTATATCTCTCAAAAATGTGCAAAATAAATATTTCTTCAGAACCTGTGAAGTAAATAAAACAGCAGAATCTATATAAAGTTGAATATATTAGAGAAAAAAGTTCCTAAATCTACTCAGCACGATCTGATCCAGCCTGTGTTCTGTAGGTTTACAAACACCGCGCAAATAATCTTCTCGTTATCTCAGCTATTTCTCTATTTTATCTGATATTTCTGCAGATATCACCTGTTTTCTTCTGCATAATATTTTCTTACTGTCAATAAATGGTGGCAAGGTCAGACTATTTTGCTGATTAACGGCATTATTAGCAATTCCATTGATTGTTTTACATATACAGACATACTATAACCATATTTAAGAACAGCATATCCATTAATAATTAGTAAACACTTTCAAAGAGCTTTAAAACTTGTTCTTTTATGTGGGATATTCTTCAGTCTCTCACCCTACGCTATAGAAAAAACATGCATCAGGACGAACTAGTACTCTTGCGCAACACCTTGTAATATTGATTTTTTTCGGAAAACTGGAATTTAACCCTCTCATACCTAGCGAGGTGGTCTCAGGCGGTCTAAAAATTTCCTCTTAAGAGCGACGAAGGCCGGTCTGAGGTGGCTGCCTTCTTTTGAGGGGAGGAGAGGTTCTGAGTCGCTTAGGAGATAAGCGAGGGTGGGGGTCCATTTATCCTTGCCAACCACAGCCCATTTCCTTGCGCATTAAGGAAATGTTATATCAGGGGTGGAGGGCGGGAAAAATGACCACCCATGTTGGGAGAGTAAAATTCATAGTTTTTCCTCCCAAAAAGTCCCGGTTTTAAAGCAGCTAGAAGAAAGAAGTAGCCTCGGAATTAAAGAGTTAATTTGCTGAATTAGAGTCAAGTTTTAATGCCAAACGGGGAAATTTTGAGACGGACTTCTAAACTTTGAACCGTCGACAGATAAAGAAAACAAGAGCTCAGATGAAACTCCTTCTTAAAATTTCCATCGCACAGTCATGGAAAAACTTACATGGACTTCTGGTTCCATACGACTTCTGAAAATGAGCATCTAAACTGAAATAGCGAATATACCACCTCATGACGCAGTCAACAAGTCACTGGGGTGTCAGCAAAATGGCAAAGTAGTCAGATCCATTTGTTTTGAACACTGTCGTCGTTCAGAAATCGAGATCACTGTAGATAAGTGCACTACTACTGTGACACAATAGGTCACAGTAGATCGTTGCAAAAACAAACATTTTAAATTCTAAACTTTGAACCGTGGACAGATAAACAAATAAGACCTCAGATGACACTCCTTCTTCAAACTTACATCCCACAATCATGGGAAAACTTACATGGACTTACATAAACTTCCGGTTCTATACGACTTCTGAAAATGAGCATCTAAACTGAAATAGCGAATATACCGCCTCATGACGCAGTCAACAATAGGGTGGATCGAAAAGTATAGGAAAAATTATTTTTTCAAAATTATTTTTGGCATGGGGCGGGAAAGCTGTGTCTTAAGTATATTAGTTTATATAATTGTTTTTATTGAAATTTATGTATATCTTCCTGTGCCCCAAGCGCCTCAAAAATAGTTAAAAATTAAATTTTTTATGAAAATTTACAATTTTTTTTGTTTTATTTTGAAATTATTTTTGGCATGGGGTGGGAAAGTTGTCTCTTAGGTATATTAGTTTACATATATTTTTTTATTGAAATCCATTCATATCTTCCAGTGCCCCAAGTACCCCAAAAATAGTTAAAAATTACATTTTTTTTTTTTTGGAAATTTATAAAAAAATATTTTCAAAATTTCCTTTAGCGCCGGGTAAGAAAGTGTTGTTTTGGGTATATTAATTTACGTTTTTTTATTATTATGAAAATTCATTCATACCTTCTGCTGGCCCGAAAGCCCCCCCCCCCAAAAAAAAAGTTAAAAACTGACATTTTTACAAATATCTATTAAAAATTGTGAATTAATGAAAAATATTTGAAAAATTGTCAGATTATTCAAGTATTAAAGTATAAAATTATAAATAATTATAATTTTATAATAATACATGAAGTATAAATTTAATAGTAAAGCAATAAATCCCAAAGCTTATGAAAAGTGAACTTACATCATAGATTTTTTTAATTCTATTAGTGTGAAGATTTACGTATTTCTAAAGAATGTAATCCTTTTTGGTATTATAATGCTTGATAAGACTTCTTGATCCTGTATCCTGTTTTCTTGACTTGTATCCTGTTCAATATGAAGCTGTGTCTCTTCCCTTCTCCATATACACTTTCCGACGCTTCAGACACTAAGCGAAAACATTTTTTACCGCTTGGGTATGGCATGGATATTTTGACCATTCCTCTGTCTAACTTTTACCATTTAATCAATTTCTTTAAATGGCACATTCATCAAAAGAGGTGGTTCAAAAGGTCCAAAACAAATAAGTGCAAAAACATCCTTTGCTTTAAAGTCTATTTTTGGTACTTGAAAACTTCTTGTGTCCTTATTAATTAGCACTTTTGTGTTGTCTTTTCTTCTATCGAAATATAATCCGGTTAAAAGAGATCAAGACGCTGTTAACTTAGTAGACTCTGCAACTGAATTTTAAAGCTTTTTACGCTGTCTACGAATTTTATTGCGATCTACCACATGCGAAGCCTCTCCTTCGTGACCAATTCCAATATCTTGTAAAACAGCACTGGCAAATGAAGCAGCTGCTCTATCTGAAATTCCGTGTCGATCACATACCATTGCTAAAGTAGGGAAATCTAAACGATTTTATGATTGATATTCCAAGGTAATTACATCCGTATCTGTATACAAGGACGAAGACGTAGTGTTGAGCTCAAGTAGCTCCAATGATTGAGCATGAGAAGCATCAGCATCTGTTTTAACCATTTTACGTTTTATTCTTTTGTCTTCCATCTGTTTTCTTTTTTCCTTTTCTCTTTTTTTCAGTAGTAATTACGTCCACTCCTGAAATAACCATTTTCCTTTCTAATATTTGATCTTTTATAAACAGTCACCCAGCAAGTAGAATTTTCAGGTATTTTTGGCATTTACATGCATCGAAATTTGTACACTTACAAACTGTGATATCGAACAAACACGATATTTTTTCATTACGATAATTTTCCAATTTGTGTTGGTATTTTTATCATTCTTTCGCCCTTTTCTCTACCTTTCTCCCTGTAAAATCGTTTCTCTAATATATTTTTAATTTTTGATTTTTAATTCGAAATTTGCATAAAAATCGTTTTTCTGCAAATATTTAAGCGTCTTGGGGCACCGGAAGATATTAAACAAAGTTGAAAAAATTTTGCATGTATGCTAGTACACTTAAAAGACAACTTTTGCACCCTATGCCGATTATTTTACCCACACTTTGAATTTTCGATCCGCCCTAGTCAACTAGTCGCTGAGGTGTCAGCAAAATGGTAGAGCAGTCAGATACATTTGTTTTGAACAGTGTCATCGTTCAGAAAATCAGATCACAGTGAATAAGTACACTACTACTGTGACAAAATAGGTCACAGTAGATCGTTGGAAGAACAAACATTTTAAATTCTGTTTCAGATTTTAATCAATAATTTTTCCATATGATATTGAAATTTTTATATTTGAAATGAAGAAATATATTAAATATCGATGCAGATGTTCTATTTGGTGTATTGTAATTCTGTCATTCAACCGTTTCCTAATAGAGAGAGTAAGTTCTATGCTAATATAATCTGTTTGTTGTTCTAAAACCCTAGCTTTAAGAGAAAGTTATACTATTCTAAATCTCACTCTTTCATTCGCTGTTAACTAAATAAGAAATATCTAAATGAAAGGTTTGGCAAGGTCTAAACTTTGCGAGTTCCACTTGGAAATCACAGCCCTCACTATAGAAGATTATTTCTCAAATGAAATCCATTAATTTTACAATTTTTTGAAACAGAAAATTTTGCAATAATTAAGCAACTGACTATTTTTGCAATTGCATTTTTATTAAACATACATTTCATGAATTTAACTGTGAGTCCGCCCTACAAAGACCGGTTCGAAATATTAATTTTTTTAATAAAATTTAATAATTAGAAAAAACATGTCATAAATATTAATTTTAAAATCATTAAGAATTGTTTAGATTGGTATATTTCTGTTCTCATTTGCTCATTGGTATGTCTGTGCTATCTGTCTTCATGTAGAACAATGCTAAGTATAATAATCATCTGCTTAACATTTAGAGCAGTTTGATAGATTTAATAGTATAATGGTTTAGATAATCATATTATTTTCGAAATCTGGAAAATCACACAGAGATTGCCTGGATAACGTTTAGACTAAAACTATCAGATTCTGTTTCCTTCAAATTGTAATAAACCGAATTATTTGAAAGTCAACTATCAGCAGACAGATTAAAAGTAACTTAAGGAGAAGAATGTTTCGTGTTGACTTTCCGGTATGAGGGTTACACTCAGACGTATAAAAATGGTTCACTTAATTTCCTCTGTGTAATTAAGTTATTTCATTTCCAACCTCCTTTGTCGTTAAAATTCTCACTTCCGCAATTATAATGCGTGTTTCGTACCTGAATAACAACACATTTTGTATTAAATGCACATATGAAAGTTGAGTGTAGTCTGTAATCACTCCGGGATGTAAATATTCTCTTTTCTAATCATTATATTGATGTTTCCATTGATTATGCCTTTAAGGATCAGAAAAAGGAAGTTTACTTAATGTCTATCAAAAATTTAGTTTTAATTACCAATTATGACAATGCAATCCATCATTTATTTCTTATTTAGCTCGCATTTTGTGTTTTTTTTTCTTTCTCACATATAAGGTATGAAAAAAGAAAGTATTCTAATCTTCCAAACATAGATCATCAATTTTTAAACGGATCTCTATATTTGAGATCAACTTGAATTGAGAAAAATCATTTTTGGAATTTTGCCTACTTCTTCAATGTCTTCTGTCTTCATGTGAACAAGATAACTTACAGCAGATAAATGCATGAAATATTAAATGAATTCACAACATCAAATAACTTTAACATTGTTACTCCCGCCCTGCCTAAGCATCTGAGATAAACTGAATGGCAGCCGCTGCAATAGCTGGACTTCTGAAGTCGGAGTCCTGGCAGCCATCACTGCCACGGCCCGTCCCCTCCCGAAGCAGGTACGTACTATCACTGGAGGAGGGATTCGCGCCCCCTCCAATACTGTACCTACATCCAGGGGCGAGAACCCGCTTACTTATCCGGCGGCTTCCCATCCACATACTCGAGGTGCCCGCAGGTGGGTGTCATTACATCAAATAAAAAAGCTGATATCATATTATGAGCTAAATCCATCTAGGGCAAGACTGTCTATCTCTCTGTCCTGGCGTAAATAAACACCATAGCTCAAAACTGCAAAAAATAAGCAAATGAAATTTCGCATGTGGTCTTGATATCAGAATTGCTGGTTTCTATGTTCCTTGTTTGCCCGAGCAGTAAATCAAACTATTCTCTCCCCACCGAGGTGGGTCGAACCATGTTTACTCTCCCAGCTCTCTTGTATTTAAAATTACTGCCCCTGTTCGGGCAATGCCTGTATAATTTTTTTTTATTGTACCCAATAAATCCCGTCCTCCACATGCTGGTGGAGGTCTCCCCACTGGTCCTCTACCGGCCTTACACCCTTTTTGGGTAGGCCGGGCCAGTGTGGGTATTTTTACGCCACACTAACGGGAGGACGTTTGGCCACTACGCATGATTTAACGTGCATCAGGTTCCATACACGGAGGATCTTCAGTGGAATCGGATTTCGAAGCTGGAACCTCCGTCCCCAAGACCGAGATCTTACCAATAAGTCACCGAGGCCACGACTGAATTTTGGACCAAATGGGTCAGCATGAATATGCACTGCTCCCAAAATGCCTATTGTGATTTCTTTAATATACAACAAAGCTAAACACAAAACGTGACATATTATGAAAGTATTCGAGACAGCCGAGTGAAGACACTACCATTTGTCACTTTTCCTCCTACGGGAACAAATAAAATACATGTTTTGCGAAATGTTGTTTATTTTTGCTAAAAAATATTTCTTATATATATAAAATTTCTGTACATCACTTACCTCAAAAGAGTAAAATTTCCGAAATCACTTATTTGATTTAATGTTTCATCGTGAATTTCGTGATATCTAATAATATATATATATATTTAATCTTGATAATTAATGACCGAAATATTGTAATTTTGAACACAGCGTTTCATTCATACATTCCCAAAACAAAAACCTTTCGGAAAGTTAATTAACTTCTGAGATTCTATTTTCAGATAACGATAATGGATGATTATTATTAATAAAACGAAGGGTTTAAATTGAAAATATTCCCTTCTCAAAAACTGTTGCTTGCAACACTTGAGAATTCTGAAGGAATTCATTTTTCGAAACGAATCGGAAATAAGAGCAAACTCAGAAAGCGAAGACTCTAGCTTTTGGATTTCGGAGGACCATCGCTTAGAATACCCATTTAGTTAATTAGGATAATTATTTTAAATATCCTTGCTTGAGGGTTTATATGAAAATTAATAATCCCTTTTAGGACATATTAATAATGTGAAAAATAATATAAACACTGGATGGGGATTTGAGCTTCAGAGCTTAATGTAATCACTGGATAATTATTCTTCGTCGAGGCGATCTAGTACGTTTAAAGAAATTAAAGATTATTTTCAATCGCTTATAGGCAGCATGCTCTCTTACAAGCAACCTTGAAATATTTATTTGTAATATATTTGAGTGTAAAATTTATGGAAAAATCTAAATATTCATTTTATAATTAAAATACTTTAAATCATGATAGTGTTTAAATGTAAGCTTATCTTGATCAATGCAAATCACATCAGGACAAATTCATTATAAAGATCATTTAAATATTTGAAGATTGTTCTTTAAATATATAAATTATATTCTCGTCTAGAAAATGACTCACTTCCTTCGATAAATAATTTATGTAACATTATTCTTTAGATGAGGTGTAAGCAAATTTCTTAAAATGAACTAAGAAACAGTTGATCCCTTTTTCTGTTTATTCACTGACTTAATGGTAGTGATGCAGGTTATATCAAATAGATGACGGGTGATATGTAATGAGAGAGTGATAACGATGTCAAATATCATCCGGGTGAGAATGATGCCAAATATTATCGGGGGGCACCACGAGTTCACGGATGAGAAGCTGACGTGTAAGTAAGCAAACTCTCGCCTCCATGATGGGTACAATAATACCCCCCAATGGGTTGTGTGGTTCTTTGAGCCTATCTCCGAATACAGGTCGTACCTAGGTAAAACGGGTTACCTCTCGTAATAGAGTTATAATGTGGGGACTTTTGTGCCTGACTATGTTGTCGTGGCGGCCGGTCTTTCATATTGACCCGGATGCCAAGGCAGGGCGGGGTTACTACTTTTGTGATTATATCAAATAGATAACCGGCCAGGAGTGAAGAGTTTAGGCGAAAAGCCACGCGTCTTGCCAGAAAAATCTTACATCATAAAACGAGGTCGTTACAAACACGCGGAGAGTTTAAATAGTTTCTAAACGGGGAAAGTATAGAATTCGAGGCTCTATAAATACTACAAGTCTAAGTTAAAGTCGAAGTACCTTTATGATAGGATTGAAATAGATGTACCTTTATCATACGATTGAAGTAGAAATAATGCTTTAATAATTAAAAATTAAGTGGCGGTAAAAAAGATTTATTTTGAAGAAGATTAAAGGTTCAAATCATTACATGTACGCGCTACTAAAAATAGCCGATTTTATAACATCTAGTTAATAGAGGCAAATTCAGCTACTTATCTTTTTTCAGAATCATTGGAACTTTAAGTAAGTTCATGAATAATAATCAATTTTTAAATCTCAAAACATAAGCTCTCGAGAAACTGTTTTAAATATTATTATGTCTTTTACTCTTTTTACTCCATTTATGATGTTACTAATGATTTGTTCCATTTGTAAACTTCTATTTCATTATAATCAATTCCAAATTTTTAAAAATATATATATCTTTTATATTTCAATCAAGTAACTTGCATTTTTTAAATCAACAATCTAACTTTTATCTCGAGCAAAAAAAAGTGTGCTTAAGTGATTTAATAAAAAAATTCGATCATTTGAAAGAAAATATGAAACTAATGAATGAAATTCAAAGCTTCAAAAATAAATAGACCTAGAAAACACACTCTCCGAAACCGGAGACTGCGAAAACAGAAAGAAAAAATTTGAAAAAAAGAAGTTAAAAATTTTTTCTTATTTAGTATATTTTAGATAATTTAAGACTGGATTTTCACATAATAATATACTAATCAATCATCTCAGCCAAATTGCTAAAAGAATTAAAAAAAACCCTTTCATGTAGATAGATAAAACAGGATAAAAAATCTAAAAAATAATTTTGAAAAGACCTATCAAAGGGTTCTAAAGAACATTTTTTTTTTTTATTTCTAGTATATATTACCCCATATAAAATGTTAAACATAATAGGTTTAGGGTAAAATGTTTCAATATCTATCGATTCGACGACAGTTCTTATTAACGCGAACAAAAAATACAAAATTAATAAAAAAGAATTACAAACACACAAACTCAGTACCTAAAGAAATTTATTTCCTGAATTGTGAAAAATTCTTACAGCAGCATTTCCAATCTCATATAGAATGCGCTCATTTCACAAGATTTTTAAATGCCTAAACACAAAAAATCAAGACATTTAGAAAAGAAAGAAAATAGCTTTTGTGTTGGTACTTTCCTCAAGGAGATCATGGATGACGTGTGGGTAATTACCCTTATCCGTACTGCCTACCCACTTTTGCAAGCTACCTGAGCAGTGCTTTATTAATGTCAACTAGCAGTGATGAACGATTCTCATTAAAATTTGTGTAATTCGAAGTTAGGGCATTTTTGTGGGAAAATAGTGTGATTGTGACGAGGAGTTTACTAAAGTTAAGACTTTTATGTCGCAGTAAATTAATCCATCATCAACTGAGAAAACATTTTGAATGAGCTACTTCAAGAATCAAGATGTTCCCAACCAAAAATCATTTGTTTGATGTTCTATTTACCCACTTCACGTGTGTGTGCTTGATGTTCAAAGGAACCGAAACGTGTAGAAAGAAATTTGGATTAAATAATATTTTTGTATAGGTGTTTTTAAAAATACGAAAGTAAGTCAGTAAGTAGGTTGCAAAATGAAAATAAAGAATGGGAACCCTTGATGTTTACTTCCAAAGAATGCTGATTTCTCTACATAATCGACATTTACGTTGACACACTTATCCCATCGCTCTATGAGTTTTCCAGTACCTGCTGCATAAAAGTCTTTGGACTGCTGTCTTAGACACTTAAGCACCTCACGTTCAGTGTTTGTATCACTTGCCATACCCTTGAAGTCTAGGTGCAATTTAACACTTTGCCTACAGGTACGGAGTATAGAGTGCGGCGTATGAGTATACAGTACGGCGCATAGAATGCGCCAGTGGGAATGTACCATATCCTGAATAAAAGCTATCGAAGGTGGAGAGTTTGCCACCTTTCTAACCTCTTACTTACTCCGATAGTTTCCCCTGGCAATGAATCAGCCAGATCTGTCTGATCGCGCTTGAAAGTGCATGAAACGTGTCCATAACCCAACCTAGCTATCATGAAACGGCGGGAAATTATCCCTACCGAGCAATATTTTGCTGCTTTTAAGAATTAAGCAAGAAAATACCAGCTAAGGGCAGTTATGATGCATTATAACTCGATAGAGGAGTTACGGAGTACATCTACCAAGAAATTGATTCTGAGAGTGACGTGAAGAACAATCCAGTTTACGAAGAATATAGAGACTCGAGCTCGAACACAAATGATTGAATCATCCATCCATTCAACCTCTAATCTTGTTATACCATAAAAAATAAAGTAGTGTATAATTAAATAAGGGTAGAGTTGAAAAAAGTGGGCCAACCTAATCTGAGTGTTGTAAAAAGTCACCTGTCCGTAAAAGGGTTAAGCGCACCAAACAAGTGATATATCTTGGAGCTAACTTTGAGATGTAAGGCGAATTGTAAAGAAGTTTTCAGTTTTTCACGAGTTAATCGAGCTGTATGAGACCTGGCACTGTCTTGATAGAACAAAACTCTTCGAGTCAATAAGGCTGGATTTTTTTTTCGAAATGCTTCCCGAAGTTTCGATGGAATGTTACAGTAGATCGCTAGACGCGAAAAATTTCTGACTGTAAACAAAAAAGGATTTTCTGATATCCTTTGCCGGAAGACCTTTTGACCACAAGAAACGCACAACACTTATTTTCCCATCTAATGTACAGTCCTCAAACATAGTTTCCGTTTCAAAATGCAGCTGAGTTTATGTACAACTGTTATCTCATAAATTCGAAATAAACATTATACAGATGAATTATGCTGCGATGTACTGACATATCTGGAAACAATTTACAACTAATTCCCGAACTGTCATATCGGTTTGTAATCTATTTACTAACTTGCATCGTATTTCGATAAATCAAATTAAATAATGAAAATGCATCTAAAATGCAGCTGTATTGAAACAAATATTCTAAGCATTACTGTAAAGAGCGGTTATTCCGGCGATATTATTATCTGGTTTATAACATAATGGATTGCCAAACAGGATAATATTGCCTTATTTTATATACCTTATTTTTGATTATTCAGTTTCCCACTACATTGGTTTCAGTTCATATGAAGCCTTCAGTGATTTCGAACATGAAACTCCACTATTTGTACGCGGTGTCCCTGCTGGCTTAACAGTTCACGGTTTTCTGTCAAAATTGATTGCAATTCTGAATAGTGGGCAGTAAATTACGGTTGATCTTCCTACAGGGGTAATAATACAGTACTGTGGCGAACTCAGTAACAATGTAATATTCCGTATCTCCGTCAGGTGACTAAATAATAGTAAGGGTGCATTTTGTGACTAAAGAGATTAAAGGGTGTGGCTGTAATGGAAAGAAATTCTTTCGGGGAAAAAAATTCAGATTATACATTTTGTTTCTAAGCAGAGAATTATCAAGATTTTGAACTGATTAAATAATTTAAAATTGAAACCAAGAAAAAGAGATAAAGTAAAAGACAAGGATAATAATGTTTATGTTAATAATGTTCATATAAATCAAGAAACGCTACGATTTAGAACATATAGCCTTGGAGTTCCTGTTCGATTATTCGTTGTACAAAGTGATCGACGTGGTATGTGAGATCCATGCACGTTGACTCTATATCTAAAATTATCACATTTGCTTGGTGGGAAAAATTGCCCATAATTATTATTTCATCAGGATTTAATGCAAATAAATCAAGTAATGTATAAGTTTATATTTATCTATTAGATCTTTTGTCTTTTAAAACAAAATATATGTGTTAACGAAAACTAAATACGAATTGGTTTGGAAAAGATCCCAGAAATATTATTATTGTTTAGAGATGATTGTTGACGATTTGATAGAATTTATATTATATTTTATAATATATTTTTCGCAACCTTTGAAATTTCTAGGATGTGCTCTTTTGTATATTTTGTTTAAAAAAGCTTTCCTTTCAGACACTCACTTAATATACAGGGAATAGAGTATGTACTAATCTCAAAGGAGTTCTTTGCACTTCTTGCGAGATGTTTGTTGTTGAAAACAACACGACTCAAAACAATACTATGAGAAGTTGGAAAATATTTTTTCGCATTAGTATCCAGAGAACTCTACAGTTATTTTAAAAGTGCATTCAGAATACAGAAAATACAATGAGGATAGGTCCCATAAGGCATTGGGAAGACTGAAGCCTGTCGCTTCTAAAGTGACGCAATATAAAATTTCTTCTATTATCTTACCGTTTCTTAGATATTATAAGATGTTATTACGTATGACATACTCCTGATTGAACAAAACTTAGAGATATAAGACAGATTTGTAAGTTGAAAAACGTACTTAAATAAAAGTGATATAGAAATATTCTCTGCTTCTCTTTGATTCATTGAACGTCACTTTAGAAATCACGTAAAGTTACTTTTTACCCGTCACAAATTCATGTGGAAATTATCCCGACCTGGTACGAAGCCGTCCAGTGTATCTGAGTGACATTCGCTGCGACAGCTGGAGTGCTGATGCCGGAGTCCGAATGCCATCACCGTCCACGGCTCGACGTCTCCCGTAGCAATCACGCACTATCGCCGACAGAAGGCAAGCCCCAACCATTATTGTACCCAACAGGGAAGCGTGACCCCGCTAACTTATTTGGCGGCTTCTCATCCACGTATTTGTTGTGCCCCCTGGCACAAAACAGAATTTCGAAGAAAATGGGCGATATGGTTGTAGAATTCAAAGATGAAATACATGATATCTGAAAAGGGACTCGAAGTGACATAAAATTTATGATGTTAGCATGCAAAATAAGGAAATATTTTATTTTGATATGACAATGAATTCATGTCTTAATAAAATAATTTGGCTCAGCTCACATGTTTTATTATATTTTCCCAACAACATATCTTCAGTCTTAAGTCCTATAGTTTAGGATGGGTCGGTGTGGGTCTCTATTTGCTATTATAGGTCATTGATATATAATGACTTAGTTCATTGCGCTGTAAATATTTCTCTCCATTTTCATGCTGACTATAGCATTACGATCCTCTAAAATGCCACATAAATATTTACGATAAAAGGGAAATAACATGAATCAAGAAGACTATTCATGCAATGAAATTGGAAATCAAGGAAATACACGAGCTTTCTTTGTGTACATAAGATCATTTCATTCATTGTTTCATTTGATTTGCGACGTCTCAATAACCTTCCTTATACGAATCTCATCTCCTCATTAATCCTACCTGTTTGATAAGAAAACTTATTGCTGGTAATATAAGAATAATTTAATTAGAGGTATAAAGCTAATATCAGGTTCCAAGAGGTCATTTTTTAATGCAGTTATCACCATAATATGTCGTTTGCATCTGTAATTTTCATGGTAAAAGAAAGTGAAAACCCAGAATTTGTTTAAAAGTTTTTCTAACATCCCATTTACAAACATTTTAACTTAAAATCGAGGATACGTCTCTTCACATCGAAAAATAATCTTTTCCTTATAGTCTCATTTGCATAAAGAGAATTGTTTAGTCTAACTGATTATCGATAAATAAACTCAAACATCATAATAGAATTTTAATGAATGTAGCACAGTTCCATTAACCCTTTGCGAGCAGGTACGGCGTATAGAGCGCTCCAAAGGGTATGTACCATAAGCTACATAAAAACTATTGAAGGTGGAGAGCTCGCCACCCTCTGACCTCGTATTAACATTCCTCTTACCTGTTCTGATAGTTTGAATTCACAATGAATCAGTCAGTTCGATTTGATAGTGCTTCAAAGTGCATGAAATGTTTCCATAACCCAAATTGGCTATCATTAAACGGCCAGAAAGGTATCTCTACACAGCAATATTCGGCTGTTCTGGAAGAAATAAACAAGAAAATACCAGCTGAGGACGAATCTGATACATTATATCTCGATGGAGAAGAAACTAAGTACATAGACCAAGAAACTGGTTCTGAGACTGACGTGGAGTACAATCCAAATCACAAAGAATATAGCAATTCAAACACAAACACGAATGTTCGTTTCATCCATCCATTCAACCTCTAATCTTATTTTACTGTGAAAAATAAATGGCACATAAAGTGCTCCTACCTAATCTGTGTGTTCTAAAAAGTCACCTGTCCGCAAAGGGTTAAGATTATTTATGACTATTTATATGCTTGATGCTTTTATGATGATAATCAGAGTTGCTGTAATAATGAGTATGAGAAAGAAAAGTATTCCAAGATGAAGTAATATAAAAGATGGAATTCTCAAATAATATCTATTCAGGCTTGGTAAATTCATGAAGTAATCACGCAGAAGAAAAGAAGCATGCATATCAAAAGACTTTTCCGGCAAAACGATGACAAAATATTTCTGATTTATTTCCACGGGTCTTAGAAGCATCTTCCAGCGCAGTGCTAATAAAAAGATACATGAAGGTTATCACAGAAGCATGATCAGTATAGAGGCAATAACTCAGAGCATTTTAGATGAAAAGAAACGAAATAGAATGTATTCAATTCTGAATAAATGTTTATTAAAATACATAATGATAACATGCTTATCGTATGCCTCACCTACCCTCAAAGTTTGGAAACGTTTAATTTTTTAAACCCCCCTGTTTATTTACTTTCGAAATTATGAAAATATATATACTTTAACTCTCCGGTGCTCAGTTAAAAAGAGTTCGCGAGACCTTCTTGGATTATTGGAAGACGTACATGGCATTTCAGTAGTTTACCAATGGCTATTGTTTATTAACATTTCATCACATTAGTTATAATTTCTCCCAAATGCTTAATATTATGCCTGTAATAGCTGATTCTTCTAATTATAACATTTTTTTCTTACACAGAAAGGTTGGTAATGTGGCGCAACTAGATTTCAAAATTCGTCACATTAACTCTCTGAGAGGCAGAAGGACTTTTTGAATTTCTCATGTTCATCTCAAAAGCAGATTACATGTATATTTTCTTCAACAACCATGAATAAAGTTTTCTTAAGATTTGAGAGATATGGATTAAATTCAAAAGTTATTTTAATTGACATTAAAAGCCAAGTTTTCTAACATGATTAAAAGCCAAGTTTTCTAACATGAAAACTACAAAATCAAAATAATTGAGAAAATTCCCTGTCTTTGCAACTCGACTGGGATTGAGGAGGAGAAGAGGAATGGATAGTTGTTCTATTTCGAGAAGGTGTCGATGGAATTTTGAGATATGCCACCTCTAAAGGGTTATTGAGAAGGTCTTGCGTAACTTATCTGCGTGACGAGTGGAATGCTCTCGGGGGCAAGACAATGCCGGCTGCAGATATCGCATCTTCTGACGCAGCACTCGGGGAGGAGGCTGCACTCACCTGATACGGAGATTACTTCAGAGTGAGAAATGGAACACCTTCGAAGAGGACGCTTTGAAAAGAAGGATTCGTTTCCACAATTGGATCATTAAAATTGGTTCAATTAATCTTTCTCAAGCGTGTTGGTTAACCGAGTAATATTACATAAATGAAATAAAATGGACATAATCAGTCGCAATGCATGGAACATTAATTATTATTTAACATATTTGGTTAATAAAATTTTATATTCAATAAATTATGAATCTCGATTTATGGAGAGTACGATATTGAAGGTGAGAAAATTACGGGTTTCTGAATTGTAAATAAAGATTAAAAATTTAATATCACTCTTGAAAATACGCAAATACTTATTATAAGAGAAGTGTTTGTACTTATAGGATTTGAAATTACAGGAGTTTAAAAATGAATTTCGACCGACTGCAATACAAATGCTAACAAGTTTGGACTCTACTCATCTGTGAGATTAAAAGTTAAATTTTTCTTAGGCTTGGGGAGAAGCTTATCAAACTGAACTATTCGCTGAAACCAAGCTTGGTTTGCGTTTTTAAACATATTATTATTTTTTTTTTGTATTTCCTTGCAATTTCACCTAACAAAATGTTCAGGAATTCAGGAGGTAGTTGACGTTTGTTTTTCCCCGTAAGGTTCCTTAGCAATTACAACTGTTGTCGTTGAAAGCCTGAAATGGAATATTTGAACCAATATGTTGGAAATAACGAGTATTGTTCGTATTCTCTTCCAGAGCGACTTTCGCTAATTTCTGGGAAAAAGATGGTGAGCATTGCTTTCTCTAAATGGTCCTTGAAATTATTTCTTATAAAGACTCATTAAGAGAAGCAAAATTAAACAGGAAAAAGAGAAAATAAAATCAAGCCTGATTTTATTTTAATACTGAGCAACTACGTATGCAAAACTATATTTATCAAATAAATTTCAGTAGAAAGCGGGATATTTTTATATTCATCATAAAAAATCTCTGAATACATTAATTGGTTTTGAAAAATTGCTCAAAAGTAATTAAGAAACGTCGGCGATAAAATTTTAAATAGAAGGTTGATAAAAGTTACCATGACTGCATGCAGTACTTGTAGGAAGTACTGAAGAATTTCAACTTCGATAGGTTGTATGTTATTTGGCTTTCTTTCCATATTTTCTTAATTCATATTTCCAGATTCCAGGACAGGGGTATTTTATTTGAAATGGCTGCTTTAAAATTTAAAAAAAAGTATTATTTTGAAGAGGAATAATTATAGAGGAAATTAGGGATACTTGACCTACTTTTACATTTTCTTATATTTCCCGAAAATTTTTTTATATTTAACATAATAAAAAGATTTGTTTTTGAGGTAAAAAAATGTGCTTATGCTAAATTGATACCTCATTTAGTCATGAAATAAATATATTTCTTGATATCACATAGTGTAAAGTATCCCTAACATTTGGGATACTTGATCCTAGCGATAGGGATACTTGACCCTAGCGGTAGGGACACTTGACCCTATATACGCAAAGATTCAAAGCTTAAAGCTTTAATTCTTTGTGGGGCTTAATAGCTTGTCGCCGTGAGTAATATTTCTTAATTCTGGAGTTGTATCTCTGAGAGATACGAGGATTAGGGATTTTAGTAACAAACACTGTTATCCCCTAATTTAAAAAAAAATATTTATTCCAAAATTCTTTTCAATCTGCACAAAAATTAAGTAAATTTGTCATCAGTAGATAGACTAGAAACATTGCCGATCCAATTCTGTCAGACAAAAAAAAATGAAGTCCTCCTAGAAGATCGGCCATATCCTTTTTTTCCATAGTTTTTCTATTTAAAATGAGTAATATTCTTCGTTTTATTTATCGTTTTATGTTATCCTATTTGAAAAATTCAAACATCGAAGATTCAACACTTATTTTGTCACAAAATTCAATCAGGCTGGGCTGGTCATAAATTACTGGAACCATTTTAAAAATTAATTAAACAAACCCCTATTCTGTAAGATCTTCGTTTTCTTAAATGACAAAGTACCTGAAAAAGTTGTTTTTCAGACAGGTAACGCGCTGCTACGGCGCACTAAATCTGCTGTAGCGAGCGAGAGATTCCCAACTAAGATTCAAAAGGGGTTACTGTGCATTAGAAGGCACGTCTCTGGTTCCACAAAAGAAAATCAATTGTAACAGTTCAAAGACGTTTAAGGTTAGAGTATCGAAATCGTCTGTCTCCAAGTAAGAACTCTAGTAAGCGTTGGTATGAGTAATTTAAGGGAACAGGAAATGTGCATCATAGACAAGGTGCTGGACGGCCATTGGTCTCAGACGAAGTTGTAGAAAGAGTGAGAGAGAATTTCACTCCTTAATTGCACATATCAAAGCTTAATTATGTTTTTACTTGAAAATCGACAAATTTGATACTCTAAACGTGAACGCCTTTGAGCTGTTACAATTGATTTGCTTTCGTGGAACCAGAGACTTGTCTTCTGCTGCCTGGTAGCCATTCTTACACTTGCGTTGGGAATCTCCCGCTGCAGCTGATTTAGAGCGACGTAACAGTGCGTTAAATATCTAAAAGACTGCTAAACAACTCTCTCATTTAAAAACACAACAAAGTTTCTACATTATACAGGTTTTAAAAAATTAATTTTCGATATGAGGACAATGTTTTACGAGCACCGTGTATATCGATGACTAGTAAATTCTTACGCAATGCTGTTGCTGATTTGGGTTAGATGCACTAAGCCCGCTGCCTATACATGTGTCAAAATGGCTAACGTGCAGCAGAAGACACGTCTGGTACGCTTCTGTATCCACGACAGCAAATCAATTGTAACTGTTCGAAGACGTTTACGGTTAGAGTATCGAAATCGTCGGTCTCCAAGTAAGAACAGCAGTAAGCGTTGTTATGAGCAATTAAGGAGTGAGTCTCCCACACTGATGCATATTTCCTGTTCACTTTAATTACTTACACCAGAGTTTGATGAAGTTCTTACTTGGAGACCAACAATTTCGATATTCTAACCGAATAATTCCTTGAAATGTTACAGTTGATTTGCTTTCGTGGAACCAGAGACGTGCCAGACGTGTCTTCTGCTGCACTTTAGCCATTTTGACACTTGGATAGGGAATATCTCGCTGAAGCGGGCTTAGTGCATCTGTAACGGCGCGTTACCTATCTCAAAAAAATCGAAGCCTTTTGAAAAAAGAATGGACCATTTTTTAAAAAACTAATTTGCTACATTAAAGGTTTTTTTATTAATTTTTGAAGTTGGTCCAATGGTGTATGACCTCCCTGTTTATTCCAATCAAAAATGTTTATTTTGGCATATATTCTAAATAACTGCATTCGAGGAAAATTTAAAAAAACTCAAATTGTTTGCAAACGTTTCATATAATTTCTTTGTTGATTATTTCAAGTGTCTGTAGACTTCAAAAATTCCTAGATAATTCATATGAGTCACATAAATTGTTTTTTGATGAATAATCAAACTTTCAAAAATGTTTTATTTTTATATTTCTGAATAACGCATTTCATATTAAATTTCTGATGTAAAATAATTCCTTTCACACAAAGGCGATAAGAATACTGTAGCACTAAAGGCTGCTTCTGGATTATTAAAGGTCTTAAATAAAACCATTATGAGCAAATCCAGCGACAGTAAAATTTATATTTAAAATTGTAGAGGGACGAGACTCATGTTTATATGAAATGCCGCTGTTGAAGAATTAATTCAATTTCAGGAACCATTTTTATTAAATGGCTAAGTTCCACGACACAGTACATTAAAAGGTACAAGACGCAAGACAGAGAATAACAACACAGCACAAGTACACAGTAGAAGAGGAGAGAGAGGCATCGTGGGAAAAACCCGGATGGCTCTAGTAGCGCCACCTACCATAAAAAGGAAAGGCAGCGAATTGTAACCGCTACAAAGTTTAAAAACATTCTGTGATACAAATATGTTATTAGATTCTTCCTCAAACTACTACATAGAAGGCTCGAACTTTCACTTAGTCTAAAAGAAAGACTCTCCCCCTATACATAGCTGCCTGTATTTGCTTGGATATTTTTCTTCGCAACTTGGCCATTTTTCAAGAAAGAGATTTTCATCAACATGCAAAGCATTTCTCATTTGTTTCCTTATCGCTAATTAAAACTTTCATTTTTGTTATAAAAAATCGTTGCTTTCTTTATGTTTGTGAAGGTCTATTGAAAAAAAATTATTTCATAACTCAAACCACAAAGAAATTAAAATTTCGATATTAATTATTGTTCCTTAAAATCCTACGAGTGGAGTTTTAAAGTAAATTTTCCTTACGTGATGGCTTTCCTATAAACGGTTGGAAAATTTTATTCAAAAGTAAATGAAAATCCTATTTTAAAAGAGAAATGAACGTATTAATCCACTTTATGTCATAAAATTAATAAATAATAAAGATAAATTAGCTCGCTATTGTAAACTTCACAACACATTTTTTATTGACTATTTTTTTAATTCCAAAATTAGTAGAACGAATCAAATTTTCAGGAATTCATAATTGTCTTTTCATTTATATATCAAGTATAGTTATTTTAAGTGCTTACATTTTGTATTTGCACTAATAGGCATAACTCTTAAAGTGATATCTTATTTTCATTAATGACCTGTAGGCAAATAGGTTTTTTGCACTTTTCAATTAGTACACTTCATAATTTTGAACTATTGAGTGATAATGAGAACTACCCCTGACCCGCCACCTCATCTCCAACTTCTACAAAATAACAGCAGGCGATTTTTTGACGCTCCATTTCGGATTTCAAGTGCACCAAGCTCACTTATTTTGGGAATTTAGGTGGGATCGAAATTCGTACCTGAATCCCTTCTTCCCCGAAGGACATTGCACCTTACAAACATTCTATCTGAGGCCTGAAATTATAAAAAAGTGATGTTCATTATAATATTTGAATACACAAAGAAAAATCGCACGTTTTTCATTGGAATAGAAGATTCGAGTATAATAAGATAGAATATAGTTAGAGATAAGGGAAAACTAACTCTAAAAAGAATGCTGAGGGGTCATGTGCTCCCTCATTGTAACCAGAGGGGTGGTTGCACGTTGTCCGTGCTGTTCTGTGCTCGTGAAACATGGCAAGTTTAAATAACCAAGTTTATTTACCAAACAAACAGAATGAACGGAAGATGATAAACATAAACAGTTGAGTAGCTGATTAACACAAATTACAATGATACATCAAGAAGTAGTGTTCTCACATGAGGTTGCGTACATAACTCACTACAGTGGCGAATCCGGGTTGGCAATCGGGCTACAGCCCCCCAGAGCCAAGCCTGAATTCTTGATTATATTTAACATTATTACAGCTGTTTTTTCTTAATTTCCCTCTTTTAAAAAATAATAAAAATGTTTCAACAAAATTTTATGGCTTGACAAGCTCGAAACTTTTCCTACTTTTCTAGTCATTCCACTTTTACTCGTAACTTTGACGCAGTCGAAGATATTTTTGGGCTAGTTATTTCATTGTAATTTTTATTAAATTATCGAAAGAATTGTATTTTTTTGTGATTCTTATTGTCAGGAGAATAAAGTCTGAAAAGTTAAAGTGTTTTGGTTTACTTTATCCTTGAGGATTGACATTCATCACGATGATACAAAGATTTTATTACCTCACCCCCCCCCCCCGACCCGAATCCTAGATTCGCCACTGACTGACTACAACATGTTCACACATTCAATAACAGTGCAACAAGATTTGCATTCTTTCACGAAAATCCGCATGTTACAAGCACGCGGCAAGCAAGACTACCGATCATACCTTGAGTTTACCAGGCTTAACTGCATATATTCTGGCTGAGAAACAGCGCCATCGGTAATGCGGCGCCACCTATGGCAACTCATAGATCACAACAAATGCCATTACACTAATAAAGGAGATGTTAACACTCATTCGAATTAACACGCAACTTGTTCCTTAGGATTTTCATAAATGAACTGCAGCTGTATAAACAGCTCAGTATGGGTAAAGGAATACCAGCATTATTGATATAAAATATAATTAGAATTTTACTTAAAATAAATTAATATTTATAAATCGTGACGTATATTACATAAAACTATATTTTCCTACATAATCGGTATCGTCAGAACTAAAAACCTATTAATTTTCTTTAACAAATCTTTTAAGTTGACAAATTGAACACTACACGTATGAGCCAGATGCGCTGCAACAAATTTAGTACAAAAGGATTCACTTATTTGTTAGCATTGCACGCTTTAGAAATCTAAACAAAAGCAAGAATGAGTCGCAGAGTAATGAAACACAATCTGAAAGGAAATTCATTAATGGTATGACTCGAGAAGCTAAAGAGAACACCTGTCGAATAGGGAAATTAATTAATTTTGCTTTTATTTCAAGGAAAGTTCCATTCGAGTATTCTGTTCTCGCTTTGACAGTTTCAATAGGAAGCTTCGATTTGCAGATCAATAGGAGCCGCTGAGAAAACTTATACCCACCCATTTTTCAATCAGTCTCTATAATGGAATTGTTTGTCCATTTATTTGATTGCCGGAAGCAGAACTCGAGAAAGATAAATGCCTAGTATGATTTCAACTGCTAACAGTACCAAACTCTATATCGCCGCTTAACAAGCAACTATACTCAGAAAACGCTAAGTTTTTCTCAACCAAAAACGATATTTCTGAATTTTTTCCCCTTCTTGTAGGAACTTGAGGTCTTATGTTTATATCAGATGTTAAAAAATTAAGAAATATCCGTTAATAGTTGCGTAAAACTGAGCATTTTCTTCCTCTTTGAAATTTAAAAAAAATTCAGATAGGCGATGCTGCTTCCCTATGAGCCCAAGATATTTTAAAATATCTCCACGATGTTGCTACGATATTCTGAATACCGCGCATCATTGTGAAGATATCGTATGAATATTGTAGAGCATCTCGTGATAAAAGGGTTATTAACTCTTTAATCCCGAGGCGACTTTTTTCCTCTAGCCCCTTTAAAACCGGGCCTTTTTAAGAGGAAATGTCATAAATTGGACTGTTCCAACCTGCTTGGTCATTTACCCCATCACCCCACCCGCTTCTAATACCTTCCCAGATATCTAAGAAAGCTTGTCTAAAAGGCTTTGGAAACCTTGTCGTCGGCAAAGTAAGCGGAAAGGTTCGCTAGTCAACAAGAAACAAGGTTTTCAGTAAGATTTCCCCAAGGTTTTATTACAAGCTTGTTTCAGGCCTTTCAGAAGGTTGTTAAGAGCCCTCCTTCGGCGGACAAAATAGAGCTCCCCTTCCCCCTCCTCTTACAGAAGGGTCCAACCCCCCTTTTTTTCACCCCCTCTTCAAAACCAAACAGAGGGGTCCAACCGCTCCCTTTTTTATTCCCCTTCTTCTGACGTCATCTGGAATGTCAATCAATTGGAAATCTTAATTATTAATTTTAATTATTTTGATTAATCTAATTTTGAATTGAACTTACTTGTACGATTACATTGTAGATTGTGACAAAGCTTCAAATTCCTCCAAGCCGCGGATCGAACTCGCGTTCCTAGAGGTGGAAGGCAAACGCAATAACCACTATACCGGACGGGGCTGCACACTATAGGACAGGTGGTTAATAAAAAGCTTTCTTACGTCAATTTTGCGCGAATAGTTTCCGAAACAGTTTGAGCGGAAATGCTTTCGCAGACTTGTCTTTCAAACCTTGTCTGTGAGGTAGTTCAAAAAAGCTTTCCTATGTGAACCTTGTGGCAATGGTTTCCTAAACGGTTTTCGTTGAAATGCTTTCGCGGACAGCCTATGGAAAGTGAAATGGCAACCTTTCCACAACCTTCTTTGCTACCTGGGTTCCCTTAAGGTGCACGGAAATGAGCTCTGGTTCCTAAAGATAATTGGACCCCCTATCGCGCTTATCTCCGAAGCGATCTCAGAACCTCACCTCCCCTGAAAAGAAGCCATCCGCCTAAGACCAGCCTCCATCGATGTTAAGGGGAAATTTTTAGATTGAATGAATTGTTTTAAATGATATGAATTGTGTTGAACTTTTTGATTGTACTAGATGTGATCTATAATTAGTACACAAGAATGCGCTTTTTATTATTCAAGTAGCTTCTATAGAAATACATTCATATGAGTTGTTGTAAATTTCAGTTTTAGCACCAAACGATGCAACTACCTTCATCAAATCGAAAACGCAAAAAAATTGTTATTTCCGCCGAGTCTACAGAAGTCCTCTTTCAAAATAAAGCGGTTCTTATTTCATGCGAATATTTATTCTTGGAGGGTATTTAGTTAATCTGAAAAAATATCCTTTCTTTGAATTATTTCTTAAAATGCGTTCTTGCTTAGCCTTTTAAATCTCCTTTGATCCGGAATTAAAATAAGCTTTTTTGAAACTAAAAGCGTCATTTTAAAACATTATTAATTAAATAAAAGAGGTCTGGTGATTAACGCTTTCACGCATCTTCGGCTAAGATCTGAACAGCTGAAGTGGAAAAAGCTGAACCTTAATCTGGGTATGATTATAAAAAGTTGCTGAGGGAGAAGACAAAAACTTATTACAATGAAATAAAACTCTTTACACCTCGATTCATGATCTTTTTCAATTAACTATTTATATCGCGATAGTATCCTTTTCTTATAAACTGTGAATAATGACAATAAAAATTAACAATGCAGTTTTAAAAGACTATAGTATTTCGTGAACAGTAAATGATAGTTGGAAAGCTATACTTAAAATATAAATTGAAATGTTTTTATTCCCCTTTCTATTAGTAAGTCAATTTATCGTGAATTGAAAAGTTTGTTCAGAATTATTCGCTGCATATCTATTAAAATGATTCGACATAATAGTCAAGCTAATTTGAAAAAAAAAATATTGTGGGTCAATTTTTGGCTCATTAGGTTTAAAAATAATTGGCGAATTTGAAAATGCAATATTTGAATTTAAATTAAGAGCAATATGAATCGTTGCAGAAATTATACAATAAAAAATATATTAAAAAATTGGAGACAAACACTAGAAACTAGCTCCTCAGCCTTGAGACCAGCTTTGAATTATTGCAATAATTGGTTCATAATCTATCAAAACCTATTAGAAAATTGCAGAAAAAACATTCATTTTTCAAAACATACTTATTTTTTAATCTTTCCGAATATATTTAAATCTTCCTCATTTCCAGTTCTGGGTTTATTTTCTAATCCTAATTGAGGTCCTTGCGATAAAAGTAGAAAGTGTAGCGATTAACAGACAATGTCTTAGATTAAAAAATAATGAAAAAATTAATAAATATTATAATTTATGCTCATTTTTTGTGTTTATTTTCATATCCTAATTTCGATCGCTATGATGTAAGTAGGAAGTGTTGAGATTAATAGACAATGACTTAGATTAAATATATTTAATATTTATCCTGATTATGAGTAGTAGTATTTACAGTTTATAAACATGGCGGACGTCATCTTCCTCTGCTCTATGTTCATAGCAGATCGGAGTTCATAGACTTAATTTTTCTGCGGCCATCTCCGTAGCGTAGCGTCTGGCTTGAGAGATCACCATCCAAGAAATGTCGCTTGGACACACGCCAAAGTTTTTTCGCTTCTTTACAAAGGAGAAGTCTCAAACGGAGAAATCAATCTTCATTCGCCGAACAGGTAAAGCCGATTCCAGCCATAGCGTATCGCGGAAGGAACTTTGCAGACTAATTGGGCATTACAAAGGGTATATGTCCATAATTAACAGCAAAGTTGTAAGGATTCTAGCATAAATGTGTATTGCAATTTGAAGTTTTAAAAAAGTCTTTTCTAAGTGCACAATAAACGCTAAGATTTGAAAAGTAGATTTTGTTGATATAAACAGAGTTAATGCTCCCGGAGAACATGCTGGTTACCTGCGGCGAATAGTTTGAAATCAAAGCAATATATTCTCTTTGGCTATTATTTGTTTAAACTTTTCAACAATACTAATGTGTGAAGACCTGATGCCATGTTTTTTTCCTCTTGAGAAACACTATATTTAATGTTTTAATACGTCAACACCTTTAATAAAAATATACTGACATATAAAAAAAATGGAAAATTGTTTGAAAGATAAATAAATATATAAAATGTAGATAAAAATTTCAAATTACATTTCTGCATTTTTGTAATGTAGGGAAATGACTTTTAGATGCTTACTGTTATTAGTCATTTTCTGGAATTTAATTCTGCTTAATTACTTATTTAATTATTTATTTAAGCTTCATTTTATACTTATATTATTTTTCAAGACACGAAGCGACTCTTAAAGAATTATATGCCTTATAATTTTTCTTATAAGAATTTATAGGGATATTACAAAAATATATGGAATCATTCTTCAGAACTTTACTTCAATACCTTCCATAGCAAATAAATGCGGATGTATTACTGTACGACATGTCTCCTTCATTCAGTTTATTTTTTCTTCAGCTTTATGACATCTTTCCTTCACTGGCTTAGTTTTATGTGAATTGGTCCCATTCAGACAAGCCCTATCAAGGTCAGAATATATCCAGACATGCGGACGTTTTATATGATATTTTTACAAAAACAAATATTTGGAATTATTTTTTCTAGAATTGTACGGTTCAGTGTAAATTGTGATCAAAGGTTACGTTTGAGTTTGCAGAAGGAAATATCATAGATTCAGTACTGGCTCAAAGGATTGGAATGTTTTATTACTGTCAGTTTATTTATATACTAGTGTTTCAGAACATCCTCGAATCATGAACAACAAAACTTTAAAAAGTAATGCAATAAACTGAGTGAAATAAAATGCAATATTATCAAAAGGGATAGAAATTATACAAAAATAAACAGAAGAGGATATAATAAAAATAATAGAAAACACAAACGCAGCGAATGCGCAATAAACGCTGCAATTCAAGAAGATTTTTGGAAGATATCAATGTCATGAAAATCAAACAATGTTAAATTTAAATGGAAAGACTGTAGTTTATCGTTAAAAGCGTATAGATGCTCATCAGAGGTAAGGATATATCTATCTATAGGAATCCCTAAAATATTTGAGCAACCATAAAGTAGGGTTTACACGCGAACAGTAGAAAACCGACAGTAGGCGACGCATGCGCAGAATCATAAAAGTTTTAACCGGGCCACGGCAAGTCTCTGTCCGAACTTGACAGCGACATTTCATTTTTCGGTCTTTTTCTCATTCTGCGCATGCGTTTGGAGTGAAAATGGAAATTTTTTTGGCGTTAAAAACTGAACTCTCTAATCACTCCCGCCATTTCTCTACGTTCCATTGTCAACACTTGTAAAATTTTCGTTTGAAATTTTCTTTGTGAATACTTCTCCTAATTTAGGTATGATATGTTTTAACTCTTTTATTTAACAATGCTTAAATTTCGAAAGTTTTAGGTAACAAATATATATGTTATCTTACATAAATAACTTTTTGTGATTGAAGCAAATGCTTAATCTTTTGTGATTGAAGCAAATGCTTAATCAAATTGAGGTATGAAAAATGAAATTAAAGCTTTCTTAATTTTGTATATTATTTCCAATCTGAATTTTCAGGAAAATAAAATCCTACCTCCTTTGTATATTGCAACTTTGGCAAGTTCATTTGGCTGTTAGCGAACATTTTTGCCCTATTGTCACATTATAAAATTGATGAATTATGCGTATGCAGAATTATTCCTTTTCTATATTTAGTGTTAGTGATCATTTTGGTACTGTTAACACATAAAAGAATTCATAATGTAGTGACTTTCTTATTATTTCTACAATATGCTGTATTTTATATTTACATTCAATTAGTCATATATCAATCATAGAGCATGTTTGTTGCATTTGCTTCTGTTGCTTGTGTTATTTAGACACTGTCACTGCGTCAAAAAATTAATGTTATTGTAGCTTTTTGAATGCTTCTATATTTTGACATTTTCATAGTGTGCTTTTAATTATTTTATTGTGTTCTTCATAGCCAACCATAGAATCTCATCACACACCTACTCTTTTTACTTTTAACTTATCCTTATTCTGCATGATCATGAAAAAAATGAAATCAGATTACTTTATCAAACAATTATATATTTTTTAATATATTCTTAAGTTTCAGTTGCAGGTTCGCTTCCTGCATTCAGAATGTTATATATTTTATGATTTTTTTCTTTACAGATTACAACATGAGGTTCTCGGAAGAACAAACATGCAAATTTGTGGATCTTCTACAAGAGCACGAGTGTCTATGGAACAACACCATAGATTCATATAAAAGCCGTCAAATGAGGTACAGAGCTGTTGAGACCATTGCTGCAGATATGGCTCTTCCTGAATTCAACTGTAAAGAGGTTAGGCTGAAATCGAAAAGTTTGAGAAGTACTTACCATCTTGAAGTGGGAAAAATTCAGAAATCTGTGAGATCTGGAATGGCCACGGAAAACTTGTATGTTCCCAGCATGAAAAGGTTTAATACGATGGATGGATATATGAAGAATGTAACGTACAAAAGAGACACAATTGATAATTTAGTAAGTGCATACTTTTTTTATTGCTGTTATTGATGTGTCTTTTATTTGCATTAATTTAAAAAGTAAATTTGGAAAAGTAAACTGAACTTATGCACTTTTATTTAATTTTTCTTTTTTCATGTTGTTAAAATGTAGTTTTGAGATTGATTTTTCACTCTCTTAGTAAAGTGCTAATTTTAATATTTTGTACTTGTGTATTCTAACTCCAAGGACACTTTTTTTAAAAAAAATTTAAGATAATTTGCAACAAATTAAATGATTTTTTTTGTCTGTTGGTCACACCTGACAGTGAATTTGAAAAGAATTAATTTCCTCTCAGCATGCTGATAAGTTTTTAACACTGTTTATAATGAAAATATTTCTCTGTTTTTAGTAACTGCCAACTGGAACTTCACCTGTAATTGAAGTAATAACTGACGGTGAAGGGCCTCAGTCTTCAGTTGCATCAACGCCTCAGTTGTCCAGGAAGCGTTTGCTAAATGGGCAGCGGAAGCGAAAACATGCAGATCTAATGAAGACATCTGCGAATTTAAAATCAATTTTGGGTAGACTGCCTGGCCCATGTCCCGAAAACGAGTTTGATGCCTTCGGTAGGGTAATTGCTTTAGGCTTGAAAAAACTGAAGCCTGATTTGGCTGTAATAGCACAAAGTGAACTGATGGCAGTCCATGCAAAATTTCAGTTGCAGAATATCAGACCTCCATCAGTTGAGTTACCAACTCAAACAGTTGAAGATCACGACTACGCAGTGCAGACAACAATTTTGTAGGTGTATAATGCAGATTTGTTCATTTTCAGAATTCAGGGCTATTCCGACTGCGACAGTGAATAATGCAGGAAATTTTTCTAATATTGTTTTTATATATCTAGGAATGAATTATTTTCTAGTGTTAACAAGTGCAATATATTGTATTTGCAATGTATATATTCAGAATTTTATGTGTGTTTTTGTATATATCGTGGAATAACCAGGAAGTTAAACAAATAATTTTCATTTTTACTAATTTGCTCATTTTTCAGAATTCAAGGATGTTCTGACTGCTGCAATGAATAATACAGGAAATTTTTCTGATATATTTTTTTGTATATCTAGGAATGAATTATTTTCTAGTTTTAAGAAGTGCAATATATTGTATTTGCAATGTAGATATTCAGAATCCTAATTATCCAATTATATGTTGCATGCTAAAAATTTTATACTGTAGGTAAAGAATGTTTCTGAAGTTTGCTTTGCACGTTTCCTCTGCTAAGATAATGATTAATCAGATGTAT
>BGPR01000067.1:0-33989 GCA_013235015.1 Araneus ventricosus
TTTTTTTTTTTTTTTTAATAAAAAAAACAACCGAAAACCAATTATTTCAAAAATCGGTTATTTTGAGCGGTTATAACTGCCAGGTTAAACCGGAAGTGGAAAAAAACTGAAAAACCGAAAACCGGTTATTTTTGCAATTACTGCCACTCCTATTAATAACTCTATTAATGATTTTTATTTCGACTGTGTAAGCAAAAGTTTCAATTAATTACAGTACGACAATCAAGCAAAACTTTTAGTAGGTGTGTAACGGCTTTCTTAATAGTTTTTATTTAAATATAAGCTGATTATTCTAACATTATGCTGATTTCTTTCTTAATATTAACTGATAATTAATGATTTTTTTATCATTTTCATCACAAGAGCCTGATAGCCAATTATTATTATTATTTTTTAGTTTGAGATATATATCCGCGTTTGGGGTAGCATTTGAAAATACAGCTATGCTTATTGCAGCAGAATAAAATGTTACATTATATACAACTACAATTGTACAGCCTATGTATATAATTTATATCCAGGTATAATATCTATAATATAATCATCGTCCGAAGTCGCTAACGCTCCGGAAATTGGGCGTGGTTACGTGCCAATCACACCCGCAGCGTGGAGTGGCTCGACCAGAGGGTTTGGGGAACAGGGAGGTTTCTTAGAATTCGGAGAGTGGTTCGGAGTCCTTGCGGGTTTTGAGAAAGGAAATGAATTTCCCTTATCTTTGAAAGAGCGTTTCCGTATTTTGAGTTCTCTCTATTCCACTGGTCTTTCCGATATTTTCTTCCTTTTACGTTCTTAATTTTTAAATTGAATATTTAAGAAGAAAGTTATTATCTTAAATGTTATAAAGATTTAGTGATTAGTTTTGATTTGAGTGTTGGTAAATAATATTGATATAGAAGATCCCACTGCAAGGAAACGAAGGTTAGCAAGAGAGATTTGCACGATGGAGGGCGAGACAAAGCCAAGGGACATTGAACAGGATGCGTGCTGCAGCTAATGAATACCATCGTAGAAGAAGAGAAGGACAAACTCAAGAAGAAAGGCAAAAACGTCTTGCATTTTTTTTCAGAATACCGTGAACGTATTCATCAGCAAGAAAGTCAGGATATTGTAAATCAGTCTCTTTATTTTTGTGAAAGTCAAGTTAAAACACAACACTGTTAATGACACAAAACGAAAGTTAGTGTCAGTTGATTCATCAGTTCTGTTTTTCATGCTTTTTACTTTCTCGTATACGAAGTATACAAAGAGAAAGTATTGTAATCGTCAAAAAATTCGAACTCGAGATTTCGACGGATCTCCACGTTTTAGACCTCCCTGAGTCCGAAAAACACAATTTTGGAATCATGTCGATAACTCGAAAACTATTAGAGCTACGGGGATGAAATTTGGTATGTGGTCTTTAAACATAATTTGTAGGTTTCTATCAAATTTTGGACAAAATTTATCAAAGGTAAGTCTTGTCTGTCTGTATGTTCGAGGTCATGCGAACGCTATAACTCAAAAACTTGAAAAGCCAGATGGATAAAATTTTATACACAGTTTTATCGTCATGAATGTAGGTCCGCATAAAAGTTTGGGCAAAATCCGTCAAAGGGTTGACTGTCTGTCGGTCCGTATAATTTACCACTGAAACCAATCCGCTATCTCCACGCACATGCGTACTGGAAGAACGGAGAGGAATTTCATTACGGAGTAGCGAATTACGTCAGTTTGTCCTTGAGCCGGTAAGAGAGGAGAATCGTTACACATCTCTTTGAATTTCATTCTTTGCCTAGATATTTTTCAATCACTATAATGAAAAACCTTCTGATAGTCATTGGATTCTGTGTAACAATAGGTTCGAATTTTTTTAGCCACGCGGGGGAAGGGGAAACGGCATCTTTTTGGGGAAGTATACGAGAAAGTTTAGGGGAGAACACTCCCGCTGGTTCAATTTGTTAGGTAGTTTATTGTAGCGTATGAACAATACTCTATTATTTAGGTGAACAAAATTTTAAAACTTCTCCATAAAAGACTTTGCAAAGAAGACATTCCGTTCTTGCCGGTGCAGAATGAAACGATGGAACGAAGTTTATCAGCTCGTGTTTAGGGACGTATAATCCACGATTTTTTGAGTAACAAATATTTTTGCTATTGCTATTTTTTTCAAATATCTATTCCAAATAAATCCCAATAAAATCAATATAAAAATTTCAATAACACTTTTAATTTTCAAAAAAGTCTAATTAAAATCAATAGTAATCAACCACAAAATTCATCCTTCGATGTCACAGTCGCAGTTTTCGGTGCGATCACAGTATGGGAACTTTACCGCGACTATTGATTTTTTATACAATTACTGCGATTCTGTCAATCAAAGAGAAAAATGAATACTTGCTCCTTTGAGTTCCCGACGAAGTTTCGAATTACAAAAGCGACGTTATCATTCGAGAATGCATATCACAACAGGAGGGGTGATTCACAGAAAGATGTCCTAAACCGTGATGGGAGGGGTGGGAAATGTGATAAAATACCAGACGAGTCGGGTATGGTGATCTGCTGCTTATCAGGAAGGTCACTGGAGAAGACTGTTTCCCCCGGGAGGGTTGTGGTGATACCCCCCTGTGTGGGGAAGGTAGTTCATGCTTTCGATGGAGCTATCTGTTTACAGTATATAGAACTAAAAGAATAAAACCTCGCAAAATTATATTAAAAAGAAAAGAAATTAAAATAAAAAAACGTTTTTGCGTACATTTTATACAAACGACCGAATCACACCTTTTTGAGAGTAGTATTCCTCACTGGTATTTGTGATTTTTTAATAATGCGTAGAAAATAACAGTTCGTCAGATATTCGTCATCCCTACTCTTGTTAACAACAATATTCTATATTATTTTAGAGCTTAAAAACAATCAACTAGACTTAAACTTAAAACAAAAACAACAATTTTTTTTATTTATAAACAATAGAATTTATAGAATAAAATTTAGAAAATAAAATTAAATAAAATGTATACAATGTTTAAGTAGCGCGCAATTGCAGCAGCAAAACAAAAAACAGAATACAATGGAAATCAAGATCATACAAAGAAAGCCAAAAAACAAGCAAAAAAAACTTTAGTTTAATAGAATAAAATCAAAAGCAAACAAGGAATTCATTCTAGTCAATTTTTTCATTGTCTAAGAACTGTATACAAAACGGATTCAAAATAATAATTGGGAAATTTTTCTGTAAGAAGCTAGCATTACTCCAAACATAGCTTCTCTTAGCCTGAAATTTCCTAAACAAATGACAAAGGAGATCTGTGTATCAAAAAGCATATTTTCAAAAGAAAGAGGAAAAACACAAACATCTAAACGCTAATTAAGATTGATTGAAATTATTAGCCATCCGGCTATATTAAAATTAGCCTTCATAAATAAAAACTTACCCTATGCCCGTAGTTGGGAAAAAGGAGAAAAAAAGTCTTCACGTAATCACAAACCCACGATAACTTTCTTTCAAAAAGAGGAATTATTAAAGAAAACACTAGTTCCTTGGCGCCATCTATAGTCGAAGAAACAAAACAGAAGAGGCAAAAACAGGATTTTTTTATTTATTATTTATTTTTAGGGAATGAAACCAATCCAGACATATTAGGAAAATAGATGGCGCCATGGGACTAGTGTTTTCTTTAATAATTCATCCTTTTAAAAGAAAGTTAGCGTGGGTTTGTGATTACGTGAAGACTTTTTCTCTTTTTTCTCAACTATGGGTATAGGGTAAGCTTTTATTTATGAAGGCTAATTTTAATATAGCCAGATGACTAATAATTTCAATCAATCTTAATTAGCGTTTTGATGTTTGTGTTTTTCCTCTTTCTTTTGAAAATATGCTTTTTGATGTACAGATTTTCTTTGTCATATGTTTAGAAACTTCGGGCTAAGAGAAGATATGTTTGGCGTAATGCTAGCTTCCTACAGAAAAAATTCTCAATTATTATTTTGAATTCATTTCGAATAAAGTTCTTAGCCCTTGAAAAAACGGACTAGAATGGGTTCCTTGTTTGCTTTTGGTTTTATTCGATTACTTTTACTTTTTTGGCTTTCTTTGTATGATATTGATTTCTATATTATTTTAGTGGTTCTTTATATACTGTTAAGAAACAAAAATATGGACGAGTTTTCTGTTTGTTTACTTACATTAAAATCTTGGCTTTATTTGCATTACTTTTGGACTTTCGTTTTGAAAATTCAATTGTCTTAGCATTACACCGAAATTACGTAGATAAGGCATTTAATGTAAATAAACAAAACAGAAAACACGTCTGTAGCTCCCGCTAGACAGGCCCGGCCTTAGCAAGTGCGAGGCCCAATTGGAAACAATTTTTGATAGCCCCGACTCCCAACCAACTTGCATCAAAGCCGGTAGGTTATTAGCATTTAAATTAAATTAAATTTAAAAATTTTTAATTTAAATTAATTAAAGTTTAATTTATTAATTAAATTGAAATTAATTTTTAAACTCATCTATGAGTAATAAAAAATTAATTTTTTATTTTAATTATTATCTACTTTTAATCATATTTTACATATTATGGAATTATTTTTGAATGGAATACCTCTATTAATTATGGGACCTTTTTTTATTTACCTTTTATTATTATAAAGCTATTTTTCTTGCTTAATGATTGTAATTTCAATCTGAACAAACCATCTCTTGCATGATCAGAACGAAAATTAATCTTCATTCAATTTCATGATTTTAAAGAGCAGCCTAATACATTTTTAACAATTGTGCGGACCACTTGTTGTGTAAAAAAATATGTTGAGGCCCACTAACTAAATATACAAGCAAAGAATATAAACATACATATTTATATGTATGCTATATGTATATGTCAGCAATTAGTAAAGCTTACTGCGAAAGGAATAAAAATACATTGTTTCATAAAACCAGAAAACGAGTGAAGACTCTTGAAGCTCCCCTGACTTCGACTCGTGACTAGCGTTCCGCGGCCCACTAATATGCTATCCACGGCCCACAAGTGGGCCGCGGTCCATGGATTGGGAACCGCTGATCTAAATCATTAATTTGATAAGAAGCAAAACACAATGTCTCAAAATTCAGTTTCAAGTATTGATACATTTCTTGTTCACTGTTTTTCTTTTCTTTGTATTAATAATTCATTCTTTTGAAACAATTAATGCTTTCAGCTTACAAAGAGAGATTCTTCGGACATGCTGGGAGCCTACGGGAGCAATAAAATGTCAGCAGCATCAGTTTGTAATATAAGTGTAATACTAGCTTTTTTTGTTTAAGAATTGCTCACTTTCCAGGGGCCTAACCACACAGACAGGGGCCTAATACTAACAGGAAACGAAATACACAGACTTCCCGACCATCCCCTTGCTATAGAGTCAAGAGCACTCCTTTTTCTTTTGAATTTATGATAGCGGGGTAAGTTAGAGCGTTGTTGACTTGCGAGTCAATACTATGAAAAAAAAATTGGACCACACTGATCAGCAAGTAGATTTCAAAGCCCGGAATAAATCCTAAGCATAGCATTCCAAACTTTAAATGATACTTGATTTTAATTAGAATTTGTTGGAGTACAATGTAACTGTAAATCATATGAAAGCACAAAATTAAATTATCCTAAAATGCCTGACAAATTCTTGGAGTCCCCAAAAGTTACAGCGTCCATAGGCATACATTGTCTATTTGATAACCCAGCCCTGTATATACGGAGTTTTTGGGCAACAAATATTATGATAAACTGAAACAACAAAATATTATTACGAACCTGAGATCACGAATCATTCAAGAATAGTAGTTTCAGTAGTTTGATTATAAAAAAATACAAAATTAGAATTGACAGTTGATTTCACACAAAAAGCTTAATAAATTACAACACTTTTTCGATCGATCATTCTCAATATTTTTTTATTTATAGCATCGGACATTTTTTAAATTATAAAACAACAGGACATAAAACTACGAAAAGGTTATTGGAAAAAATCACGAAGAGGAATGCTTCAGAAACTACTATTCCTTTTCCCCCCTGCTAATTCTTTCAAAACATCTCTAGCTATATTTATAATTGCCGTATAAAGCATACAGTTCAAGACTACAAATTGCAGATCAGTTAATTAAGCTTTCACTTCCAAAATTTTAATAAACATAATTTAAAACATTATTTTAGTTTAAGGTTATAATTAGAATACTAATAATTTATTATGCTAAAATGAGCTTTTCTTCATTAAGCAAATTACTCGTAATTTCTATAAAATACTCATCTTAAAAGACATACCTGTACAGTAGAAAGAAATATGCAATGGTATCAAATGCATGTTTAATAAAAATCAATAATAACCAGATTTAAATCAACATTTTCATTATTATTTTAATCATTGTGTAGAAAAGAGTTAAATCGTTTTATTTCAGACAATCAAAATTACTATAAGAGACAAAAATAGTCTTCTCGACGTTAAAAAAAAACTGCTTGGAAATTCAACTCAAAGTGAATTTCATTAATTATTATTATGCGGATTCTTCTTATTTCGCATCTGAACATTTGAAAAATCATATTTTATTTTATCGTGAACACCCGATAGTAATTTATATTTGCAAATCTTTCTTAGATCTATTAAAACAAATCTTGTTTTTGTAATGTAACAAAAACGTATTTTTAAAAAAATAATTTGTTAAAAACAATAATTAATTGATTTTAATTTGAATAAATTCGATAACATTCTTTGTAGTACGCTAGCACGGGACCCCTGAGGCGAGGGACCCTATTTGGAGCAATCGGTCCAATCGGCTTAAGGCCGGTCCTGCCGCTAGAGACAATCTGGCAATTACAATCTGGAGAAAGGGGACAGAATCCTTCTTCTATTCAGGAATACTTCGTTTGACAGCTCACTGTGGGTTACATCAAAAGTTTATTAAAAAAACAGTAGAATCAGTAATTAAAGATTGTTCTAAAAATCATAAACAAAAATAAATTTTAAAAAGGCCAAAAAGGAATATAAGGCCAAATGAAAATCCCCAAGTCTTCTTTCCCCATGGCTTTGAAAAAAGACCATGTTTCAGGAATTTGGTCATAAAAAGGCCAATATGGTGACCTTGATAAGTTGTAAGCAATCGAAATGTGTTCTTGTCAAAAGCCTAGTTTCTGTTTTTAGTCGCACTGAATCTGAATCAAAGTGAATGACTGTATCCGATAGTACACGTAACTTCTATTAATTAAGCGTTTCCAAAGTCTGGGTGCAGGGGAGCTAAAGTTGCCCAATTTTCTCCACCTCCCCCCCGCCCCCCCCTTTTTTTTTTGGGGGGGGGGGGTAATAAACAAATTTCCAAAAAATGCCCATATAGCAATTTTAGCAGCAGTCTTCTAATGCAAGTCTGCAAGCTTTCAGCAAGTTTGACGCGTCAAGATCGCAGGTTCATATCAAGAATGCAGCAAGTTAACGCAAATTTCGAGGTCACCACGGCTTGCAGCAAACTTGTCAAGTAAAGTTCAGTGCAAACGAGTTGAAAAAAGAGAGTGCGTATACGAACCGTGGATTCGAAACCCGGAAATCTCTGTTACCCACCTGTGGCCCTACCCACTAGACCAGCAAATCCTCGCTCGGCGAACATAGCGAGGATTATTATACACAAGCTGCAAGTTATTTTTAATTGTCTTCTTGTGATTTAATAATTTTTTTATAATTTTGAGAATATGATTTGAAGTTAAAGAGAGAGTGATTTTCGCTAATAAATACGTTTTGCTAGAGGAATAAATTATGAAATTAGGGTTCAAAAGAAATTACTTTTAAAAATAGGGGACACAAAGTAAGTTATTATTTTTTAACAAACATTAACTGTTTTTTGGGTTTAATTTAAATTTTGTTTATGAACGTTAAAATTTCAACATTAAGAAAAAGGCGATATAGTTTTCTTTAAAGTGCGAGTTATATATTTAGTAAAAGTTGGATGGAGAATCTTCCAAAAGTAATATTTTTTTATGAAAAGACCTAGTTAGTTTTTTTCAAATTATCATTGATTTATTGAATAAAATAAGGACGGCCTAGGAGATATTATTAAAAATCGAATGTTTTTTAAAAGAGACAAAGAAACAAAACCAGATATATACTTCTGTATCCAGGTCGTGGTGTGTAAGTGTGTCGTATCAACTTCACAGCAAACTTGTTTTGAAAGTGGGTTGGTCGATTATGCTGTGTTACTTTGCAGGAATTTCGCTGCAAACTTGTCGTGTCAAGTTTGTCATGACAAGATAATATCCAGAAAGAATCAAACTTGCTGCAAATGTGCATGCTATCTGTTTAAGTTAGAGGTTCTCAACCTGTGGTAGCAGTTGAGGGTACGCGAAATCAAAGTCGGTAATGGCGGACACAAGAAAATATTAAGAATTAAAAAAGTTACAGTATTTTTTTTTTCTAAGTTCGTGTGAAAAGTTAAAGTGAAAGCTGTGCTAGTCTAAAACCTATGCTCAAAATAAGAAAAAAGAAAGATAAAGAAAACCTGGTAAATGATTGCTATTTTGTCTTCAGCAGCCCCGATTATGCATGAATTATCAGTGTGTTCGCAAAAGCTGTAGCTTCCAATAGACGCCAGTGTAGTATGCATTTTGTTTTTCTAGTTTAGGCTTATCGAGAACAATCCGGAATCCTCTTGAAGATTCTTGTTTTGACGTTTTTATTAAAAGCGTGATTAAACGCAGACATCATTAATTGCTCGATTGAAATGCATAATGAATAACGACTGTTCATATAAATCTTTGTGTTGGTGCTCAATTTGATTGGTTTGATTTATTTTGTGGCACAAAACTGGTGTTTGTAGACTATGCGTGCTCAATTCGAAGTACTTTTCTTTATAGTCACTTTAATTCGATATTGTTTGATTTCTCAAAATGGACAAGTGGTTGAAAACTGGAACTCTTAAGAGATCGGCATCTAGAACTGAAATTTGAACCACCGATTTGGCAGCTATGGAGATAACTGTGGATCAGCAAGATGATAATCATGAAGTGCAAAGGCGGACTGATTGGCCTGTTCAGGTAAGAAATAAAATTGATTTTGTTTAAAAAAACTCAAAACATCAGCGCACCTCCGAAAAGAGAAAATATTCTAACGAATACTCAAAATATGGATTTTCCGTCGCGGGTGATGAAGATTGTCCAAAACCACTCTGCTTTGTTTGTCGAGAGATATTATCAAATGGCAGCACGAAACCATCTTTATTAATGCGCCATTTTGAAACAAAACATCCAACTTATAAGCAAAGAAATATTAATTTTTTCCAACGACTATCCAAAAGCCCTAATTTAAATTCTTGTTTGACATCCACAAACAAAGCAAATGAGGCTGCGACTGAGGTATCATATAGAATAAGTTATCATATTGCTAAAAGTGGAAAAAATCATACTGTAGCTGAAAATTTGGTATTTCCGTGTATCAAGGATGCGGTTGAACGCATGTTCCGTGAAGACCATGTGCAAAAAATCAAAAATATTCCCTTGTCTAACAGCACAGTTTCTCGGAGAATTAAGGACATGTCTATTGATATTGAAGCTACTATAAATGAAAGAATAAAAAAAGAGTCCTTTCTTTTCAATGCAGGTGGATGAAAGCACTGATGTTTCCGATCTGTCAATTTTGCTTGTTATTGCAAGATATTTGAATATTAACGAATTTGAAGAAAACCTCTTATTGTGTTATCTTCTCATTAAAAGATGTACTGGTGAGGACATATTTAATGTCATTCAGAGTTATTTCTGTGAAAACGAAATAGATTGGGCTAAGTGCTGTGATGTTTGCACAGATGGTGGAAAATCTATGTCTGGCTGTTATAAAGGTTTACGTCGCTGGTCCAGTTTCGGTTTGTAGCGCGACAAAAATCGAAATTTCGAGGTCGTCAAATGTGTTTATTTTCTTTGGGGGTAGGTAGAGAACCGTTTGGAACCCTGAAAGCCATAAATTTTTTTTGTATAAGCATGTAGTCTTAGGAGGTTTTACGGAGGTTAAAGTTGAAGAATGTCTTTCGAACACTTGAATCGTGTTTCAGCGAGCACTCGGATTTCGTTCTGTAAAGTTCTGCATTACTCTTTATCTGTCTAATTTTAGATTTTCATAATGTCGGATTCCAAGGCAAGTAAACGAAACCGTTTTTAACACATCATTTTATTATTTTCCATATTTTTATACTATATTTTAAAAGGCCCTTTTTTCACTAAATTTTCAAGTTTAAAGTGAATTTTAAAAATTTGCACAACTTTGCACACCTTGAGACTACCTTAAATCATTTCTGCACTCTATCTTCTATAAAATGTCTAAAAACTAGTCCCGATAAATCCCGACTTTTTCATTTATTTTATTTTTTTAATGTCATCTATGTCAGTGAAGAATTTTCACTTTTTCCTTCAATGACGCAAAAATAAATATCTGGGTGAAAAAAAAAAACCTGTTGAAAAATTAAATTAACTTGTTCTAGCCTAGATGTTAATTGCTAAAAATTCAATCGACATTAATTCGAAAATTTTATTAAAAAATTTTCGAATTTAAGGGGGCGGATACTCAATCTAAAATACATTTTAACTTTTTAAGAAATAAAGGCTGGATGGTTTCAAAAGTATTTTAAATCGATTTCAATATTTATTTCTGATTTAGTAGCTGACATAAACACACCGAAAACGTGAAAATTTTGGCATAGTTCAGAACGCTATTTGAAATTTTGAAGACAGTTAGTTTGCTTCAGTGAAAACCTCTCAAGCGCTGTCTTCAGCTACAGCTAAAAGCACTATAAAATAGAAAACTTAACCAAATATAGTTTTTCATAAATAACAAATAATATAAAACATAATTCACATGATTTAAAGCTTTACCTTTGTCTATTATGCTTAAAAGTTAGTTATTAAAATGTTTTGGAATATTTCCTGAATTCTCATATTATTTTTGTGAAAACTGCGGTCAATTTTACTCTTAAAAGTAATTTTTTAAAAGATTTAATGGTATTTATATAACATTTTTATTATATTAATGAAATTCTTTCACTTTTTAATCGTTTTGAAAGGCATTTGAATTTATCGCACAATTATTCATTAGATATATTTTAACATTGCAAATATTTGGAATATTAAAAATAAAAAAAAACACCTACCAGACTTTACTAAAATTTCACAAATCTTATTTTAAAGCTATTTCCTTCATTTGGTAAAATTTATCAGATTTTCTTATGTTTTATACAACTAATTATTAACTTTTCCGCAGATTGCAACAACTCCATAGAGAACAATGGGAGCGAATTAAATAAATTAATACAAATCAAGAAATATCCAACAGATTGTTATGAAATTTCATGGGATACAACTGAAGTCCATTTCCTTTAAACTGTGTAAATTTCAAGTCTCTGCTATTTTTAGTTTCGTCGCTATGATTTTTGTCTCGCTAGAAAACGAAACTGGACCACTGTGGTCGTCGTATCAAAATAGTCGCTCCTCGTGTAGCTTGGAGCCATTGCTGCATCCACAGACAAAGTTTAGCAGAGAAGCCTTTGATAGATTCATTGAAAGAAGTACTCAATCAATCTGTCAAAGTTGTAAATTTCATTAAGGCTAATTGCACTAACACCCGATTGTTCAAATCTTTGTGTGGAGACATGGGCAACCTTCATATTACGTTACTTTTGCACACAGAACTGAGATGACTTTCGCGAGGAAATGTACTCACAAAATTGTTCAAACAGTGACATGAAGTTGACATGTTTTTTGAAGAACCACCCATTTTCGTTGAGCTTTAAATTTTATGAAAGTGAATGGTTAGAGTAGCTTGCGTACTTATCTGACATTTTTTCAGAAATAAATAAACTTAATTTAGGATTGCAGAACCATCCCATAACCATTTTAAGCTAACGGACAAAATCGAGTCTATGATTAAGAAGCTAAATTTTTGAGAATCCTGTATAAAAAAAATCAGTATGAAGTTTTTGAGACACTTTACAGCTTTTTATTTGAGAACGAACTTAAATTAACAAAACAAGTAAAAACTAGTATAATAGCACATTTAAAAGGACTTAAGTTGTCATTCAGACAATATCTTCCGAAGCTTAGTGATGCAGATATGTGGATTTTAAATTCATTCAACGAAGTATTTTTTCAAAAGCTGAAAAATGAACAATTTCTGAAAAAGAACTTTCCACTGATTCTTCATTAGAATCTGAATTAAAAAAAGAAATTTGATTGACTTCTGGGTAGCAGTGAAAGAATAGTACCAAGAACTCGGTGTTAAAGCAATAAAATATTTAATACCTTTCACGAACACAGAACTTGTGGAAAGAGCATTCTCGTCTTATACATATATTAAGAATAAATATCGAAATAAGCTTGACGCAGCTCCAGACATGAGATTATATCTTTCTTCATTTGAACCCAATTTTACAAAACTCAGCTCCATGAAACAAGCTCAAGGATTGCATTGAAATTTTCTTGCACTTGAATAACTGATTATTACAAAGTGTAATTTTTAGCTAACCTTATGTGAAATTATTACAATACTGTTTTTATCTGTTTTGCCGTTTAACTAATACTATTTTAAAATTGGCAGAAAATATAAAATTAAAAATAAGTCCTGCAAATGCCATTAATTCGTATTATTAGACTCTTTAGATTATCTAAGCCCTTAACATTATTTATAAAAACTTCTTTGCATAGACGAATGATTGGTGGGGGTGTATGACAGTAGGGGTACGCGAAAATGAAAAGACTAATCAAGAATTTCGCGAGGGAAAAAAGGTTGAGAACCCCTAGTTTAAGTGAATCAATTTTTTGAAAAATTGGGAACAATGAAATAGTGAATCATTTTTATCACAAATAGTTAATAATTTTTCAAAAAAAAAGCAAAAAGAGATAAAGAAGAATCAATTATATATTTTGAAGTACTTTAATTCTTCTTCTTCATACTGGTTCCTCCGCATCAATCATAATTGGTGCTGCGAAGACTAATTAAACATTTTAAATTTAAACCATTTATCCAGAAGTAAAAAACGGACCTCTCGAAACGCTGAATGCCAATTCGAGACATTTTTCTGATCCGGTACAATAAATCAAAATTCGGGAGAGTCGTTGCTCATTCGGGTCGTCTGATGACATTTGCTGTCCACAACTGATACTGAAACACAAAAGTTAATACACGACTCGTCCTAGAAAAATAAACTGAAACATCTCTCTGAAAACAAACAAGTTCCTTTCACTATTTCTTATCCACTTTCCGCGTCTAGTTATATGGACTTTTTTTTCAGATTCAGAAAAAAATATTGTCATTATGATCAGAAACAAAACAAACTTTTCTTTTCTTTTGCTACCAAATAATGGCGACCATACCAACGTTTATTTAAATGTGATAAGAAAAATTTATTTTTTACACACTTTTATCTAACTTGACTTGTTTCACGTTTGTAAGAATGGAATTTTGTAATCGATTTTTCTGTCACTTCCTCTTCCTGTTGGGTCAAGGTTTTGAAATTTTGTTCTCGATGACAATTCACTACTTTAATAGTTTCAGAACTTAATTATCACTTTATCGATTGCTTTAATTAAAATTTGATTCTATACGAGTGACGCCGCCCAAGAGTGAATTTATGAAAAAAAATTTCTCAAGATTCCTTAATATTTAGAGCAATAAATTATAAATTAAAATTTATATAAAGTTGAATATAATTAAATTTTTCAAAAACCTACTTTTTAGTTCACTAATATAAATGTGTTTTAAAAAACCGTTTTTATGCAGCTTATTTAATTTATTGCATTGCTCAAAATTTTTAGTGACTTTGCTTTCCAGTACACAATATTACAATATTTATTTAAAAATTTTACTTAAATTGTATTCGTTTTGTAACTTTTCTTAATATTACTAACCTTACCAATTACCGTCACATCTGCAAAAAGATGGAAAGTAATGAAAAAATCACTTCTTATCTGACATTAGTCAAGAACAATTTACCTCATGTGCGATAGAATAAATAGTAAAATGCAATAAATTATTGCGTTGTACGAAGTATTTATGATCAATGACCCTCAATTCAACTTTGCACCAGGCCCTACTTTTGCTCGGGCCCGCCCTGGCTAATTGGAGACTGACCTCGTCCTTCTCTGTGGTAATTTTTAAACTCGATCATATGAACAAAGACGAAGCACCTGATTTCCATAACATAGAAGCCGAAGATCGCATTTGGAGCTGGAAATTTTGCAACACAATAATTTTATTCATAAATGTTTAGTTGAGATTTTGCGGAACGATATTCTATTTTTTTTCATTCTAAATATGCGTTTTCCATTGTAATTAACAAACAATATAATCTGCAGTTACTTCAGATAATCAAGCTCTCAATATATGGGAAAGTCAGCGAACATAATAAAAAAACAGCGGGAGTAGTCTCCTCAAAATTTTCTCGTATCCGCCCTAACGCAGGTGACGAAAAAATACACAGAGCGGCATTAACATGGACGATTCCCTAACACCAGGTGGGGAAAACGTGACAAACTTTCGCGCCTTTTTTTGCGTCTTACAATGGCGAAGAAACCGAATATGCAATTTGAACGCCTTTTTTTCAACAGATTGCAACGAAAATTAGGCACGGATATACAATTAATGTTAGCAGACTTTTATTTATCTAGGCCATAGGGTTTAGGAGTTATAATGTTCACAAGTATGCGACTATACAGATCGACAGGCAGTCAATCCTTTGATGGATTTGGTCTAAAATTTGATACGGACCCACATTCCTGATGATAAAACTGTGTACCAATTTTATCTATCTAGCTATTTAAGTTTTTGGACATACAGACTTCTCGTCGACGGATTTTGTCTGAAAGTTGACAGACACGTACAAATTATGTGTAATGATCACAAACCAAATTTCATCGCTCTAGCTTTAATAGTTTTCGAGTTATCGTGTTCACAGACAGACAGACACATAATTCCAAAATTGTGTTTTTCGGACTCAGGGAGGTCTAAAATGTGGAGATTCATCAAAATTTCGAGTTCGAATTTTTAGATAATTACAATACTTTCTCTTTGTATACTTCGTATACGAGAAAGTAATAAAAACAAAGACTATTTTAGAATCTTAAAAGTTGTAGCTTTATTTTTAGATCATAAAATGTTTTTGAATTTTCCTTCGAAAATAGCTTTTTTAATTTAGTCGAGCACCTTAATCTAAAAGAAAATAAATCCATTCGAAATTAATTACTTAACTAGATAGAATTGAACCTTAGGCGAAAAACACAATAAATAATGTTAGATTTCGGAGGTAGTGGATCGAAGAATCCAAGCACTCCGTCAAAGAAATCGTCCCTCTTCGTCGCTACCATTAAGAAAAAGGTGAAACAAGTTAATCTATAAAGCTGAACATTCACGGTCAGTCCACACCACGCAAATTCGGTCGCGTCGCTCCAAAACCGGCCATCAATGCGAAAATCGGATAAGAATTTGAGTGGTGCGCTCCACAGTTTGGATTTTCAACTTGGTTTATAATCCGTTTGGAGTGTTGGGTCATAAAAGCTGAAATGCGCCCTGGTGAAAGGGAGAGGAAGGCTCTCACAAAAGCTAAAACCACTGCTGGAGTCACGTTTTGAAATCGGAAAGAGGAGTAGGCGCAGTAGCTCTACGTAATCGGATTGCCCGTAGGTGAAGATTTGTGGTTGGCGCGAATGAATGACCTATTTAAATGGTTAAGCTGAAAATTGAAATGGTGTGGAGTGCTGCTACCGCATCATTTATGCGGTGTGGACTGAACGTGAAGGTCCAGCTTGAAGCTCTCAACTTAGCTCTAGACAGTTTGCTTAAACAGAATAATTTTGGCGTGTTTTGTATAGTGAAAGTTGGGATGGAGAATTTTTTAAAAACAAAAATTTTCATAACTATACCTGTTTAGTTTTTTAAAAAATTAACATTAATTTATTTTACTTTCAATAAATAAACAAAAGACGATCTAGGACATTTTATAATGAACCGGGTGTTTTTTGAAACCGGGTCAAGGAATCAAAACCAGTATATATACAAACGTATCCAGTTGTCTGGCAGGGCCGGCTCCAGAGTATTAAGAGAGAAAGAGAATAGAGAGAGTCCCTGTGAGAAATTATTGAGGCCCCTTGTATATATCGTATATTTGTACATATGCTAGAAGATTTAATTATAATTATTAACTATATTTACTAACTATACTTATTAAGATTTAACTGCAGTAAATGATTTACTATATATATATATATACTCCAGATTTACTTTCCTTTCTATTGTGTTCCAGTCGGCAGCCGTATAACGCGCGAATTTTTAAATGTATTATCAGAAATCGGCGCCCCTACACGCTCGGATAATACTTCACGCATATATTCCAAAATCCGAAATATTCAAGGGGGGGGGGCGCCAGAATAATTTCGTACAGGGCGCCGAATACTCTGGAGGCGGCCTGATCATAACCTAACTCTTCTTGATACATCAGGAACTCTGTAATCCACTCAGATTTCAGAAGTGAATCAGTCCTAGATTATATCATCACTGCAAGTGCAAAAAGGCTGCTTAAACGCAATATGGCTCCTAAGGTGTACGATATGATAAATGCAGCAAACAACAACCTATGAAGGTTTGAAAATAAAAAAGAAAAACTACGAATTTTCTCTGGTAAAAAAGAAAATTCGCTTAAAATTTAAAGCAAAATGCCGCGTCATTGCTTCGTTTACCTTAGCCGCCATCTTGCTTTTCTGTCACTGGCGGCTTAACATCCATTGGCGATATGAAAGGGTACCGACTAGTGGATTTCAACCAAGTTAAACTTGCACTTTCAAAGTCGATTTCAAGAATCAGTCAAGAAATCTATTTATTCGCACCATAAACCATTCAGATAGTCTATAGCTAACGAATACTTCACCTTCAAAACTGGAAAGCATAGACATCTATTTTCAACTACAAAATGGTCTCTCACTCTCAAACCACACTAAATCTTCAGATGAAAGAAACTCAGCTAATTTTGTGAACCTCTATTAGATAAGTCCCTCAACTTACTGACAAAATTCGACTCGTGACTAAAATCCGAGCTCAATAATTTAAATTCTGCCATCAACTCTCTGGATCTATTATTTATTTGGTACAGCTTTGAGATACGGCATCACTGGCGATAATCTTGCATTGGCGACTTTTTTCAACAAGTTTAATATAGGACCCCATTGGCGATATTTTGTTTTGGCGACTTAACGATACGATGTTCGGTTATGCTTCAAATAGTCGCCAATACAAGGTTATCGCCAGTGATGCCGTATATCAAAGCTGTACCATTTATTTATTTTTCATGTATTAATGAATTCGGTTGAAATCTAGAAGTTGGTACACACTTTTAAAACGCTTCCAAATCGCCAAAGCAAGACATTGACCGCTGCATATCATTGGAGCCAAGTCGCCAAAGCCATATGCAGGGATTACCTGCATTAGCTTTGGCGACTTGGCGCCATTTTAAGAGTGTGTACCAACTTCTAGATTTCAACCATGAATTCATTTATTCTTCATTAGAAACATCGGTTGAAATCTAGAAGTTGGTACACACTCTTAAAACGCTGCCAAATCGCCAAAGCAAGACGTTGACCGCTGCATATCATTGGAGCCAAGGCGCCAAAGCTATATGAAGGTATTACCTGTATTAGCTTTGGCGACTTGGCGCCATTTTAAGAGTGTGTACCAACTTCTAGATTTCAACCGAAACATCATTTAAACGAAAATAAAGTGTTTTTTTTTTCATAACTGATTCACAATCAGAAAAGAAGTGCATAGCATCGGAAACTCTACCAGTTTATGGAAAATTAGTAAATCCCGTTAGCATAGGAATAGGGTATCCTATAGTACGATATCTCCACGATGTTCCTCGATATTCTAAATGCCACACAATATCGTGAAGATATCGTAGCAATATTGCAAAGCATTTGTGCTAATAAGGAAATAGACACTTTTTCGTTGGCAGGTACCAATCGTCGCCAATCTGGAATGTTGGCGCTATTCCGTTAGCGCCAACACTCGTCTCTAAGCGACACTCATGAAAGTCATAGCTAAGATTTGGCAGTTTTTTTGCTCAGGTCCCGCTAACGGCAAAATGTCGTTAAGTACGAGATTGCAGGCAATAATTGAAACTGAATCTAGACAGAACAGTCAATAAAAACGAAACATATTAGAAAATGTGTTGATACTGAGGTCTATTTGGATTGATCTTATCAAGCTAGAGTCTAGATTTTAAAAATACCTCCTTCTAAATTAAAAAGCAGTCGTTGGGAACTGTCCGATATCATCTGTCTGTCAGTAGATTTTAATCAACATGCTAGATAAGAACTAAATTCATTGCTGAGTGAAATTTAAGCTAAAAGTTTACTAAACAGGTTGGGATCACTGGGTCGAAATTTAGAATTTTTTTATACCTGTATAGCCAAGGCCATATTAAATCGTCCCATCGCTAACACAGCACTAAGAAAGTAAGTATAACTTTTACAAAAACATTCCGGATCATTAAAATTTCTTAATGTCATAATGAATTTTCACTTCAAAAAAATTGCTCCGGATAAACGTTTAATCTATCTGTTTATTGTAGCTCTAACAGAAGAAAGAGATATTACACTTAACACATTAGATATCTCACTGACTGCATTACAGCTTCAAGCCTAGGAGGTTAGTCACTGGTGATCTGCAAGTCGGTTCTGAATACTGTTTGATCTTCAGTTTATTCATCACCTGCTGTGGCTTTCTTGGACTTCCTCCTTCGTCGTTTTCCAACAGATTTTTTGCCTGCAGAGGACTTCTTCCTTTTCTTGCCTCCAGCGGACTTCCTTTTCTTGCCTCCAGAAGACTTCCTGCGCTTTTTGCCACCTCCAGAAGACTTTTTGCGTCTTTTGCACTCAGCCACCTTCCCGGTATCGCCAAGATTTTTGAGGATGTTTCGGTCCATGGCCATCTTCATAATTGGCTTGATAACTGCATCCAAGGCTTGGCAATCGATTCCATGCTGGCTGGCGAGATATTTTTTGAGGTTATTCACCGAGCAGCCGTTGAGCTTTTGGAGATGCAAGATGGCTTGCAAAACGATGTTACCATTGATTGTTGATCTTTGCAAAGGAAGAGTAGCATCACACACAGCAGGGCTTGCAAAATTTTGATCCATTTTATTTTAAATTGAAGTCTACTTTGGATTATATTTATAAATTTGGACTGGGAAAAAAATCAACCTCACAACCTCAAAAAAATTTTGGACTGAAATTATTTCATAGAATTTCTGTGTATTACATCGCGTGTTGCGCGATGTGGCGCGATGTTGCGATTTGCAGATTTAACCAATCAAAATCGTAATCTGTTAAGAGTTTGAAAATTAGCCAATAATGTTAGTGAATTTTCAAATTACTTACTTGAATTGAAGTAGCGGTATTTGCTGACTCGTTATAATGATCACATACACGAGAATATTTGACTTTTTTTCGATATGTATAATTTTCTTTTTCTTCAGCATTTATATGGGATTTTTTTGTTGGTTTTTTCACAGCCTTGAATAAATTTTAAGAAGGATTTCAGTAAGTTGCACAAATTGTGAAATACATGACCTGAAGGGGTCACAATTCTATTTCAATTCACATAGCAAAAGGCAAAAGAAATATATGTTAATGTGAAAATGTCTCCTTCGTTTTCCCCCCAAAGATTCGCTGGGGTTATGTTTTGTCATATTCAAAATATTCGCATCGTAATGAGGTATAATTAAATTTTTAGAGAAACCTATAAACCTATATATTTATACTAAATAAGGTATAGTTCTGTCTTCTATATAAAGTTGCTTATTATTTGCCAAGATGATGTTCTTTGGGGTAGATAGCAAATGCAACGAAAGCGAATGAACGAAAATGCAAGAGAAGAATTTTAAGATTAGCAATATTTTAAAGTAGAAGCTCACCGGAGAGAGGATCAGTGAGAGAAATTGGAGACCTGTTTATTTATAATTGGTTTAATTTAGCATTTTAATATTTAGTATTTTTTAAAAATAGTGTCGCAATATTAAAAGTTGAGAGTTTATCAAATATTGTGCATAAAAAATAGACAACATGCAGAAGTTCTTACTTTTGGAAGCCCTCCTTAACCCAAAGTGTTCATTAATTTTCAAACATATGTCTCAAACGATAATACAGAATCGGAACCAGCGGGAGTGGTCACCCCTAAACTTTCTCGCATATTTCCCAAATAGGTGTCATTTCCCCTCCCCCTGCGTGGATAAAAAATTCGTACCTAATGTAACCCAGAATGCAATGATTATCCGCGAGTTTCCCTCAGCGTGCGCCAAGGTCACGAGTATCGTCAAGCGCTCGCAAGACGCAAAATAGCCTCACGTCATAGTAAGAAAATGGAATATGCAATTTGAACGCCTTTTTTTAACCGCTTGAAACAAAAATGGGATACAAATCTAGAAATAAGGTTAGAAGGTCACATGACAAATTTCGTCTAAGTCACTGTGTTAAGGAGTTATTGTGTTCATAAGTATGCGATTATACAGTCAGTCAACCCTTTGACGGATTTAGCCCAAAATTGTTACGGACCTATATTCCTAATGATAAAACTGTGTACAAAGATTTATTCATCTAGCTATTTAAGTGTTTGAGTTATCGTGTTCACATGAACGCGGACAGATGGTCAGATAGACTTCCCGTAGACGGATTTTGTCCAAAATTGGACAGAAACCTACAAATTATGTGTAAAGATCACATACCAAATTTCATCTCTGTAGCTCTAATAGTTTTCGAGTCATCGCGTTCACAAACAGACACAATTCCAAAATTGTGTTTTTCGGATTCAGGGAGGTCTAAAACGTGGAGATTCATCAACATCTCGAGTTCGAATTTTGTGACGATTACAATACGGATCTTATAAGTCCGTTATAAGATCCATTTTATTCTTGTGTTATAGCATTGGTCAAAAGATATTTGTGAACGGAAACATACAGAAATACTTTTCGGTTCTACGTTCCTTTTTTAATCGCCGTTTATTAAGAGTAAAATTTATTTACAACTATTGAAAATTTTTCCTTTACTTTTAATACTATTATTTAAGGAGGAAAACTGTCATAAATAATGACATATACCTTCCATTTCTTTTTTCAAGTTACGAGGTAAGTGGCTCCAAATTTTTGTTATTTTTACTTCCTAGAATACTAGTACAATACACAAAGAAAAAGTATAGTAAAAGTCAAAAAAAAAAAAAAAAATGAAACCTCAAGATTTTGATGAATTTCCAATTTTTAGATTTCCCGAAGCCCGACCAGAAAAAAAATGGAATTATATCTATCTGTCGGAAAACACGATAGCTCAAAAATGGAACGAGTTAGATTAATCTAATTTGGAAGGAATATACTTTTTAAACTAAAACAATAGATCTGTGCCAAATTTTGGACAATCTCCGTCTAAGGAAAGTCTGTCTGTCCATCTGTCCTAATGAATAGTGAATGTACACAAGATAACTCAAAAACGCAGCAAGTAATGGTTGAAATTTAATATACAGTGTGCCCGCTAAAGTCCGTTGTCACCCCAATAATTTCTGAATGGCAAGAGCTATAGTCATAAAAGTGGGGTGTAGGTATAATAAAGTTGCCATACGCTACGCAAGAAAACCGCTTACAGCGCCACCTGTCGGCAAAATTCGGAGTTAGCGTTCTTATCTCAAAGACGGTACGATATACGGGAAAAAAGTCAATTACAAAGTTGTTCAGCATCATCGATTTAGTAAGAGAAGACACTTTTCATACAGTAATGCTAAAAATAGAAGGCTCTAAATACATTTTTGTTTGGTTCGCAACTCCCAAAATTGTAACGCGACACAACGCGGAAGAAAACAGAAAAGGAAGGACGTAGTATCCGATTTTCTAGAGGATTTGCCGTTGAGTGACCTCTGGAATGTATGGTTCCAACACGACTGCGCCCCTCCGCATAAGGTATCAAGTGTCCAACAGTACATTCGGGACACATTCCAGCAACAAGTCATCGGGTATGGTGGTTGCATAGAATGTCCTCCACGTTCACCTGACCTGAACCCATTGGACTTTTTTTCTGTGGGGATACATCAAACAGAGATTGTATGCATCTACTTCACCAACACTGCAGGAGCTTCGAAACCGTATTACGGATGCTTGTGCCAGCGTGTCAACTGCCATATTGTACAATGTGCAGCAGGAAGCGCAGTCCCGTCTCCAGATGTGTATTGTTGTTGAAGGACACCATTTTGAGCATGACAGATAGATGAGCCTTTTTTCCGGCAAGTGCAGTTTTGTTAAACGCGATCAAACAAATGTTCGTTTTGTGCTTTTCATTTGTATCATTTTTGTGCTCAAGATGTTTTTTTGTAATAAATCGATGATGCTGATTGACTGCTGAAATTGACTTTTTTCCCGTATATCATACCATTTTTGAGATAAGAACGCTAACTCTGAATTTTGCCGCCCTGTGGCGCTGTAAGCGGTTTCCTTTCGTAGCGCACGGCAACTTTACTATACCTAGACCCCACTTTTATGATTATATCTCTTGCCGTTCAGAAATTATTGGGGTGACAACGGACTTTCGCCGGCACACTGTATGTTTTCCCGCCTAGTATTCACACTTCTATCAAATTTCGGACTAAATCAGTTATCAGGTCGATTGTCTGTAGGTATTGTGTATTCGTATTGTGAACGCGATAACAAGAAATCGCAACAAGCTCTACGGATAAATTTTTAAATATGATCTTTATACCCAAATTTTACATCTGTATCTGGATTAAATCCATCTAAGAGTAGATTGCCTGCCCATAAGTACTATGTGAACAAGATAATTTCAAATCGCAGCATGCCAGATTAATGAAGATTAGTGTGTGTTGACACGGAAATTGTAGATATGTATTATTCTTTAAATAAAATCGGACAAAGGGAAGAGGTCCAAAATACATATTCGGTTTTCTTCACTGTACAACGAAGCTAAATACAAAACGCTCGAATTGTGTAAGTGTACAAGAAAATCGAAAAGAGAACTCGCCCACTGGTTTTTAATACATCTGCAGTTTCTTAAGATATGTATCAAAGGGAATATAAATAATGTCACACGACTAAACAGTCCATAAAAGGATATTATTCTTTAAACTAAGTAATCTACAAATACTTTCAAATTTAATCTTCAGAATTAACTAGTATTTTCTTTTGGTTCGTTTAAAGTAATTATCATTTATTTAGTAAGAAGATAAAATATATTTCTGTACCGTATTAATATTCCTAGCGACTAACGAAGACCTAATTAAAAGACAAACTCCATCGTAGAAATAGATACTTCCAAAGATTCACCTCCAGGAAGCAGAAATTCGATGAATACCCAGTTAAGCAGCAGAGCACACTAGCTTAAGAACAGCAACCAGCCACTACCAAATCTTCCGTAATTCATCCGAAAAATTCATCCTTCACATCACTGCCAACCCTGGAGTAACAATTCCATGCGATCCCTAAGTATAAATAGCAAGACAGAACAAAAAAACCAGTCACACAATTTTTAGGATGGTTGCGATAATAATCATCAATATAACCGGTTGTAATACATTATCAATTCTTCTTTATCAACACTAATAGCTCCGAATCATGGAGCTGCAATTGTATGAAACAATGTAACTAAAGGAATCATTCTACCCGTTCACTGCACTCATATGATAACTCTTCTTGTATATATTTTATATTATACTCGGATTGTAACACTCTATGTACTTTTCATTATATTCTTCTTTGTTTATGTATAATTATATTACTTTTTATGTCTTTTTACATCTCTTACATCTTTTGCTTTTGAATAAAGATTCACACATACTCATCCAACCAACAGGGAGCCGTTTAGGTTCTGAGTTCAGGGGTATGCTGGAGTGTTATGTACCATATTAATATAAATAATTAAAAGACGAAATTTAGATTAATGACTAAAAGACAATTCGACATATTTCTCCATTTAATTCTATTTAATGAGTAGCCTTCATTATTTTTCAGTAAGAATTCAAGTAGAATAAAGTTAAACCAGTGAAGAAACTTCTAAATTAGAATTTTCTATAATATATAACGGTATTATAATTATTACTGTTTCTGAAAAAGCTATGAATGAGAGCCATCTCTGTGAGTTTCAAGAACGTTCATAATATACAAAATATAGTTTTTTAATTTTAAAAGCCATTAAAATTTTTATATCATGCACGAAAAAGTAGTTTTCAATTTCTCTTTTAAACAAATACATTCAGATCTGAAAATTATTTTTTTAAGCAGCAACAAATAATATTAAAATAATTAAGAAATCGTTATCTTTTGTGAACCACGAGTATATACAGTCAACAACATTCATAATTTCTTTTGAAAAAAGAAGATATAGGCTCTACTAGCAGGGCGCCATTTTTTTTTTTTTTTTGTCTTGACCGAATCAGATTTGCAATAGTTTAGTCCATCTTTTGATGGCAATTTTCCTTTCTTTTTTGTAGCAGATTGAAAAGAACTTTGGAATGAATAGGAGATAATAGCCTTTGTAGCAGAAAATCCCATTGAATCAATCAATCAATCAATAATTTCTTTTATTTCTGAGAGCGAAAATTCCAGAATTAAAATACAAACCATAAGTGTCATTTAAAACATAATATTATTTTACAAAACAATTGTACTTTCCAACTGTATTTAATATTTTTAGAAATAATGTGTAAAAATAAAATTTTGATAATAAAAAAATCGTCTGGTATTTTATCATATTTATTATGTTCAAAATAACGGATATTTTTTACAAAGGATAAAATAAAATAATTCAAGAATAGTTAATTCTTTATTTTTTTCAATTTTGAAAATGCAGACGATTTTTGTTCTCTAACATATTTGTTTATATAAGGTTTTTCTTACAATTTGTTTATGATAGACTCATTTTAAAAGAAGATTCATCTAGTGTTTTTTGACGGGAAAAGTAAGTTTTTATATTTCTGTTTATGCAGTAATCGTGTAAAAATACTTTTAGTTAATTACTCACATTTTATTTATCTCAAAATGTCGCAAATAAAAGCTAAATAGCATCCAAAAAAATTATTCCTTTTTTGTTTAGAATTACATTTCAAAATGGCTGTTTCAACAATGACAGTTCAAGAAGGAACTATGCAAGAAGTAAGACTGCGTTATTTCTGTTCTGTCCTATATTGATTTTTTTCGAAATTCTTTCAAAATGTTCTTGGAAATTCATTAACAAGCAGTCTATTATAATAACGGAATTACATCAATAATAGTAGAATATTTCATAAGTAAACAAAAGCTACAGAAATGATATTTGAGAAAAAATATATAAAGTTGTATTGTGAGAAGTATGCAACATTGGCGTAACTATACGCTGGCAAGATTGGCAATATGTCATTGTCATATACGTAGGCATATAGGCACTGTTACTGATAGTAATAATTTTAGTTTGCTAAAGTCTCGATTCTAAACATTTGCCCTGGGTCCCATTACTGTATAGTTATTCCTCTGATATGCAGCCTTAATTATTAGACAAGTTTCATTTTTTTATAGTCACTTATTCATAACAGCTTATCGGAGTTTTAAAATTTATTTAACAATATCTCCACTCCACCCCCACTCCGAAAAAAGAAAAGAAAATTATTGCATTTAAGATGTTTTAAGCTGAGGAAGTGGGTAAAAGTGAGCAACTGAGTGCAGTTAATTTAATAGAAAAATAAACTTTATCCTGCTTAAATGTTTACTTTTCTATAAATTATCTTTAATTTTGATCACTGAATATACATTCGGTTATGAAGATATTGGGATAATTTTTCTACTTCTTTTCTTCCCGATGTAAAGATGCAGATACATAGATACCATACCTTTGATAAATGAAAAGATTACAGAGAAAAAAAATTACTCTTAAATATCATTTCAAATACTTCAATCATATCGAAGGAATTTATTTAATAAGTTTCTATAACTTGATAATTATTTGTGATACTTATCTGGAATCCGAAAAGTGCCTCTAAAAGGCCTTTCTATACTAGTTAGGGAAACAAAACACATGAAAGTGGTTTTTAAGTAATTTTTTTTTATTAAAATCATTGTCACTTTCTGGGCAAATGAAACTGAGCCTCAGTTTTCATTCTGGTCTGCTCTTCTTGATTCTCGTTGATGACTGCCATCAGTGGTCTAGCAGGCTGAAACGTGGCATGACTGAGAAATATGAATCAATGGAAGAAGGTTATGGGTTTTATCCTCTGGCTGTGATCTTAACCAGTATTGTTCTGAAACTGCTAGAATTTAGCAACAAATGCTTGTTAGTTTAGTTTTTATGCCTGCAGTTAGAGTTTTTTCCTTTAACAAAACACAAATGCGAGCCAATTGCCCCTGGAAGTTCTTTAAGAAGGCACAAGGTCTCAAGGTCTAGATGCTTCCAGGTCGGTTTGACGAACAGAAGTTGCCACACTTTCCCTTATCACGAATCCTTCACTCATGGACTTGAGCTGTACCAAGTGGATTATCACAACAGTAACAGAAAAGCCTTGCCACAATTGTAAGAATAGAGAGTTGCATATTTAAGTTTGAAGCAACACGAGGGCTATTTTGGGGCGGGCCTCGTAATTTTGAACCGCGGGCAGATGACGAGGGCGATATCTGAGTTGACACCCTCCTCCCTCTCTTTAAAATTGAGCGCCCACCAGGAAAAAAGCTTGACGTGTAACAGGCCCATATGCGCAGCGGATATTCAGTGGAATTGGGTTTCGAACCTGGAATCCTCCGGCCCCGAAACCGATATCTTAGTACTAGGCCACCGCGGCCTCGGGAGTTGCGTAGAAGGACAATATTTCAAAGGAATATTTCAACAACCTTTCATGTTGTTGAAATATTCAGAAAGGTTTTTAATTTTAATTATATATTTATCTTATCAGTTTACATGCTTTATTTTACGCTAATGAGAAAAATAGTAACAAAATATATATTAACAGAAATTATAGTAAACTAACAATAAATACAAAATAATTTTGTAATAACCATGTAACGAATATTAGCATACAAAAACAAAATGAATGGTATACTATACCATCAAAGATTGTATATACCATCAAAGATTGTATATGCCATCAAAGATTGTATACCATATCATCTGGGTGTAGATGCTCCAGCTGTCAGTCTTAGGATGGCGTTATGAAGACAAAACTTTAGTTTATGCACATTTTTAAAGTCAAATATGAGAAGGTGGCGAAAAAATATGCTACTGGCGCCATTTATTATGCCATCGATGACGACTGGAGTCGAAAAAATATTATATCCTGGCCGCTGCTTATCCTTGCTACGTCAATGGGCAATGTTAGTCAGAGATAATGATGAGGTGGAGGATTTAAATTAGAAGTGTAGCGATCAAAGTTAAGGATTATAATCCAAATCTGGCTTTCACTCAGAAAATAGTTTCGCATCCTTTGCAACTGTGGGTTGTAATTTAGACACAACTTTTTTTTCTAAATTAATAAATATTTTAGGGCTTCGCCAGAAGTGGGAGCGGGAACCTATTAGCTTCGCTAGTACATTGAGGGTTAGGAATCTACGTTTCTTAATTACAGAAATAATGTAGGATAAATTGTGCACGCGAATGATTAAGGAGCGGAAAAATAGCATACCCTGGGTTCCATTTATCATTACTAAGCCACTGATGAAGACTTAGCGGCGACAAAATGATATTATACCCCGGTCGCCACTTACCCTTGGTTCCTCACTGTTTCTCCGATCATGGTCTTTAGAACTCAAGCGATCTTGATAATAAGATAACTTGATAGTTAACTTCCCTTGTTGTGAAGATAACTAGAGTAATTTTCATTGGATTTCAACCGGCGAGGGACATATTATAAGGAGGGTGAAAATCTCAGTCATGGGCCATCCAGCTCAAAGGGGGTGAAAGTGTTGTGGAGTAAAAATTTTCTTTCAACCATAGATTTCTAACTAATGAAACAGAGGGTGCCAGCTCAGATATCGTCCTCGTCATCTGACCACGGTTCAAAATTTCGAGGTCCGTTTCAAAGCAGCCCTCTTATTTTTTCAAAATGGGACATTAATATAACTAAACTAGAGGATGAAAATCTCAGTCGAGTTCAGAGATGGGCCATCCAGCTCAAAGGGGATGAAAGTGTTGGGGAGTGGAAATTTTCATTCCGCCATAGATTTCTAACTAATGAAACAGAGGGTGCCCGCTCAGGTATCGTCCTCGTCATCTCACCACAGTTCAAAATTTCGAGGTCCGTTCCAAAGCAAACAACCTAGTTGTTTTTCAAAATGGGACATTAATATAACTAAACTCTAACTATTGAAGATAGTAATATTATTCAAATTAAGCGAATTGTTTCCTTATCATAATGAACAGCATTTTTATTAAAACTTTTGATACCTACCACTCCATAGAAGTTAAGAGTCGAATGTCCTGTTGATTGATTGTTGTGCAACCTAAGTACATGGCACCTCGCTAGAAAGCTCTCAGCAATTACATTCTCTTTTCCCATATCTCAGCGCAGTAGCTTTAAACTTTAACCCTTTGCACTGTTATGTCGATCCAAACTCGAAATTTTGAATGATGATGCATCTTTTACACATTCTTGTTGGATAGTGCTTATTATAAAAACCATATAATAGCAAAAACACAGAGATTAATTTTTAGGAATTGAAGCGAATTAATAACAATATTTTTCAGCTTCCTTAAGCGCTAAATCAATCCTTACACCCACACGTGTATAATTATGCATCTTATTATCTTTCGGAGTGCAAAGGATTAAGAAGTTAGGAGTGAAAATGATGGAGGGGCGAAATTTACGTTTCTACGTATCTCCCTTGTTGTTGAAGATATAAAAATGATTCAAATTTAGCGAACTATTGCCTCATCATAACGAGTAACTTTGTTGCTAAAATCAGTGGCGGACTGGGTCTGAAAATAGTGGTTGCCATGAGGGAATGGGGGGCCCTTGCCCTATCACATTTAGAATGCCCTCTTAAATATATTTTTTAATTTTATTTATTACAAATATAATAAATTAAAATAAATAAGTTAATATAATCTATTCCTAATCTAATATTACTTATTACAATATACACGCACTATACATATTATTGGAAGTAATAAATACCAATTTTAAACACAAGTTTATTATTGAATATTTTGGAGGTTGTATAGCACAATTTGCAAGCCCAAAATATAATATGTTGATACAATATCTTCCAAATATAATTTTGGACCTAACTGTTTTTTTTGACAATTTTTTAACCAAACTGTAAATAAAGTACAAACTATTTACTAATTCTAATTTTTTTTAAAGAATACGTATTTCTATCAAATATTAACAACTCAAAAGTAAGGAAGTGTATTGCATGTTCTCCGCTTCATTACGGACGAATCAGTTCACTAGATGACTGTGCAAATCTGTCAATAATTATTCTGCATCCAAATCATCAAACAATTCCTTTTCAATAGATAGCAACATATAGGATTTTAAGTTCTCCTCATACAATGAGTTTCTTATTATGGTCTTTATGATCTTTAGCTTCGAAATTTCACTACTATGAATACATCATTCATCCCTCAAAAATAAATTTCAAACTTCTTAAAGACAAAGTTCTTTTAAAATATTTTCAATCGATGCAGGTCCATTAGGATACAAACTGTAGCAGGAAAATGAAAATCCTGAGTAAAAGAGTAAAAAAAAAAAGTATAATAGTCGGCATTACACAGAAACCACCTCAAACATAATTAGGATTGTTAGCTAAATTAACTCTTAATAAATATGAAGAGAAAGGATCATGTATAATTAAATTGTTATTAGTTATTTATCCGTTATTTATAGCATTGATTATTTAAACCCTCACACGCTTGGCGGATGAAGAACGTTTCCGAAATTCACTAAATTTTAGGCAAATGTGTTGTTTACAAATCCCTTTGATAAAAAAATAAGAGACTGGAACTTTAAATATTTAATTACATTCGGTGGCGATCTTAGCAAATGGTCTGCAATTTCTTGGCTTTCTAGCATATATATTAATCGATGAGAGACTGAGAAGACTTCGAATTCATAAATTTTATTTTTCACGTCTGCATCCTACAAATTTGTATTTCATTTTAGTACATTTTTAATGTTCGCTACTCAAAACGAACTTCCAAAGAAGATTTTTTGTTTTGACCCCATTCTTCAAGGCCCACCCCAAACTTAACTGATAATAACTTGATTTACAGAGAAGAATTAAACGAATAAATATATATTATTTTTAAAGATTCACACAAGAATTCAACCTTGTAAGCAAGTCTGGATCCATACCTCATAATTTGATCTAAGTGAATAAATTTCTCGTCTGCAGTTAACGTGGATAATAATAACGCAATTTCACCATTAAAATAACAAAAATATGATTAAATTTATTTCATTTTAAATTCCGTAAGTTAAATATTTCGCATACGGTTTTAGCGACAGAAGCTGAAAGAGAAATGCCGTCCTATAGCAGGTCATCCATTATAAGAGATACGAAAGAAAATTCTTTGGATGATTTGGAATTTTGAAATTGGAGTAATTTTACAAGTAATATTTCAGTAATTTGTCATTAAATTGATGTCATTAAAAATATCATTTTTAAAATGGTTCAAAAATCATTTTTGTTAAATAATATTTTTGGAAATATCTTGAAAGAACGTCAAAATCGTGCTCAATTTTTAATTAATTATTGAGTCTAGAATTGTGAAATTTGGTGCAAACATACTATGGAAGTTGAGAATGTACACCTCCGAGAAATTTTAATAATTCTAGTTAATTAAAAGTTAAGCAAGCATTGGAAATTTTTCAGCGATAACATTTCCGTTATTTCGCCAGTTTTTTTTACTATAATTTTTTTCTTTCTTTGTTACTTCAAATAAATTTACTTTTTAGATATATTTACTATATTATTTTGGTAGATTTACCACTGAAACCACTCTTTCAAATGACGGCAAGATAATTTTTTCCTTGAGATGTTATTTATTTCTTTGTTATAATTAGTTAAAATATTTACTAAACGATTAGATTAATAATGTGTAATAATTGTAATTTAAATTAAAATTATACATGATCAAAATAAAAAAATCTTCATCGATTCTCAAGATTTTTTAGACTTTTTAACAGTTGAATTTAAAAATTTGATCATTAATTTCATTAGATGCAAAACATACTGCATCAAAATTTGGTTCAAATACTAATTTCCTGTTCCTCTTTTTTTACAACTAATTCATTTCTGGATTTTTTTTATAACTATCAATACTCTCAGCCTACCAAAAGTTAAATAAGTTGGTGAATTTACAATTGGTTGATATAATTAAATTACAACAATCAATAAGCTGGCTGTCGAAGGCGGCTAATATTTAATACTACAAAAGCAATGTAAAAATTAGAGAAATAATAATTGGAGCTCTTCTCTGAAAATATTTTTTCTCCTTGTAAGACTTATGCATGTCCAATTTCTGTGACTGGAAACAGGAATACTTTTACACCCCAGTTATTTGCCAAGAAAGCAAAAGAAATATGACCTTTATTCAGGTTCCTTTACCCTTTTTAACGTTGTAAACATGACCAGATAACCCACCACAAAAAAAAGCCCATAAATTTAAGAAAAGACCAGTGTCCCCTCTTCAGAAACGTCCTTTGGTCGGCAAATACATGATTTTCTTCTCCCCCCACATCATCTTAAAAGCTTTAGATGCCATTTTCTCCGATCTTTTACTTTAGGCTAATTCTTGTATGTCAGTTTTTCAGATGCTGAAACAAAAATCACGTGTTTAGCCATTTCAAGAACCGCACCTTCTTGCACAGAGGGTTAACATATATTTCTTCAGAATGAAGAATAAAATCTTGTGGTATTGCGTCCCGCCTTGTAAGAAAATGTTGGTTTAGCAAGAAACTATTCCTTGTAGAATAGAAAAAGCACAGGAAATTGCTTGAGGTTCCTTTCTCTCTCTTAAACACACATCACTCTAGGGGCCCATATTGACTATGTGTATGGTTACTTAATCGGCAAGCTAAACCAGCAGTCCGCCACTAAGAAATTTTTTTAATAGCTACCATCTTTTTCAAGAGGGTTCGGGATCCCCCACACACACCACCACCATAAAAACATCACAATATACATTTAAATTTTGCTGCTCTTATCTCGTCCAAGGTTCTGCAATTCTTACATTCAGTTTACTAACCATAACTTAGATAGGAATCTACCTTAGCCTTGCGGCTCGCCGAGTTTTTTTTTTTTTTTTGCTATTTTTTAAAGGTCTGTCTGTCTTGGACTTTTTTATTAATTAATTTCAAAATAACTACATAACTTTATCCCATTTTTCAGTGGAAAACTCTATTTCCTGAATTTGCTACTTTGGAAGGTTCTTGTATGTTTATAAAGAAACTGATAGCCGTTTCGCTTTCATCAATTACCTATATCAGAGGAATTTTCCCAGAGAAAGCCTATGGAGAGCGAACTTTGGGTGGTAAGAATAAAAATTTGCTGTCCAATATTTTTCTTGATAATAACAGGACTTTGAATCGTGTTCAAAATTTTATCTTCAGAAATTAGGAAGATCTTTCGTACAGTATAGCAAAATGGTATATTTATTTCAGGATTGAGAGTTAAACTACTGACTGAAGATTGTGGTATTAAAGCCGTTACGAAATTTATCGATGCGATAAGGAGCTGTTACGATGCAGTGGAAAAGAAATACGTAAGTACCCTCTATTACAGTAACCACTTTGCTTCAGTGATTTTCAACTTTTGGAGAGAAGACAAAAAAAACCTAATGATGGGAAAAAGATTATTAGAAAAGTGAAATGTTACACTTCAAATAATAAATATGTAATTATAAGTACCACAAAAATTACTTTGATATTAATTTAAAATTGGGAAATCATTTGAAGATATATAAATAGATAAAATAAAGATGTATCCTCAATATTAAAAGGTTGCGAATCATTGATTTACTATTTTAAAAACATGAATTGTTGATAGACACATTTCCTTTACTTATGTTTAGTCTCATTCAAGCCCTTGCACTCTGAAAATTTATCAGGTCTTAATCACTCAAATTACTCATTTTGGTGCTGGAGTTAAATATATTGGCTGATTGATTTAAAAATTAAACTCAAACTTCCACAATCTCTCCATATGTTATAATGTCAGAATCGATCAAAATTTCAAAAAGATAAGCGAGTCGGAGTCCACTTAAAAGAACTGGAAGGATCATGTCATTTTCTGATTATTTTTCTTTTTTACTCCTTAAGTTCATTATGAAGCCTCGGTAGCGCAGTAGGCAGCGCGTCAGTCTCATAATCACTCCAGAATGTTAAGTTCATTAACCATCATAACGACCTTTAAAATCTAATAGTTAATGTATTGAGCTTTTCTCAATCTTTTTTATTTTGAATCTTTCAATTTCCCCCAAATATTTTTAGGCAATACAGATTGCTTCTATTGAGTTTTAACTCGGTATTGCCTTTAACTGAATGGTAACGTTCTTCGCAGTTTGAATGCGAAACGAGGTCAGTTTGACTTACCATTCCAGGTTAACGACATCTATAAAACATACTTATCATTTTTAAATAATTATCTCAAATACTCTTATTTGTTTAATTTTAACTTAAATGTACCTAAAAATGACAATAATGTTTTCTTTTACTTTTCAAATTTATTATATTAGATTTCGTTATGCGGATTTAATGGTGTTGCATACGCAACACTACAAGCGCAGCTTCGATAATAACCAAGAAATGTTTTAAAACCTAAGTTATGTTATTTAAGAGCTTCGTTTTTTTTATTCTTATTTTATCGGGAAAAGTTATATCATATCAACTGATGGAAATGTCACTGAACTCACATTAATGCTTCACACAGTTTATTTTAATCTTCATTGTTATTTCTAATTATTTTTCTCGCATTCAACGTAAATTATGTGAGGAAAACATACCACATATAAGACATCGTATTAAAACTC
>BGPR01000067.1:36399-63920 GCA_013235015.1 Araneus ventricosus
GGGGTACCAGAATAGACCCCTACTAATCTGGCAATGGCATATTTTTTTGTTTTGTTTTGATTTGATGTTTTCCTGTGCCCGCGAAGTACAATTTAGGATAGATGATAGATATTCGGAGTATTTTAAAAATATTTCTGTGAAAAAATTTGGTTCGAATTTGCAATTGTTTTAAATTTCTAGCACCTTTTTATTTAGTTGCGTTGTTGCCTATTTCAGTAAATTACTTATTTCATTTTTTTTTTTCTATTTAAACGTAAGCCTAGAATTAAAAGAAAATTTAACTGGGAAAAAAAATTGTCTTGAAATTAAAGTTTCATATAAGTAATAATTACAAAAGCATGCATTATATGAAAAAATGGCTGTTTCGATTAAAGGAGTTTTTATTTTTGCTCAGTTTAGAGGATGGTAGAAACTTTATAACTTAAATTCCTTGTATTTTGTTTTTATTCACAAATTAATTTTGTGAATTATATTGGCTTCTGTACACCTGGGTGATTTGTAATTTTGAAGCTTTTCACTGTCATTGTGAATTCAAGAACTAGTGATATCTAAAAATGAAAAAGAGAATTTATTAAAAAAAGGTTATTGATTTATTTTTCTTATTATAAATATCCTGCTAAATCTGTGAAATAAAATGCATTTTATATTTTGCTTGTGCATAATTTATAAAATTGTATATCTGTGTTATTATATTGCACTTTTCCTGCTGTGTCTAACATAATTTAATTTTGTATAATCCAGCCATGCATTTGCAATATTTTGATAGCTTTACAATGCTTAAAAATATCAACAGCTTTACTATAAAATAGTTTTTCTATAAATGTATTAATATGTGTTAATATCATGTTTTGAAGAAATTGGGATTTGCTGAATATTTTTATATATGTATGAATACATTTTAGTTATTGATGTTTTGTAATTGTGATTATTGTTGGTATTTAATATATATAATAATAATTTTCTGTAATTTTGATATTACTCATGCTTTTATTGAATAACTTGTCCATTTGTTTTTATTATTAATGAAGTGTTTAATATTTATTGTTCTTTCTTTACAGCTTCAACAACTAAGCATTGGGGTAAGGTTAAAAAATAATTATATATGCATGTTTATTAACTTATTCTTACATGAATTATTGTCAGTGTTATTAAATTTAAATATATTGTCAAATTTTTATAATTTTTCTTCTAAAGTAATACCTGTATAGCTAATTATTATTTTATACATTATATTTTATCTATTAATGAATTTTTTTTTTACTTTAGCAGTACTATATTTATACCTTTGGAGGTAAAATAACGGATGAACTAACTTTTAATACTTGGTTTAAATAAAGAACTTTGCATTACCTTAATCTTCAATATAACTGAAGATGCATTTTTGTTAAATATTATTAAATAGTTAATGAAATATTATGTCATTGAGAAATATTCTTTTAAATTAGCTGGGTCTTTGACACATTTTCAGAGGAATCTTTCCAGGTGCATAAAAAATAATTATTAAAAATGTGATGTTGAAAATTATCACCAGGCTAAAATGAATTTTTATTGACTTGAATATTTTATCCTTTGATATTTGGACATAGATAACTGGAATTAAGATCAGATTCAAATAATATTTATAGATAAAATAATGTTTTCAGAATCAAAGTTATTGAAGAAAGTGAAATGTACAGTTAGGGTTAGTGGCGGCTCATCCATAAAAGCTGCAGAGCCGCAGTCCCCCTGAAATTATTTTAGAAGTTTGTATTTTCGTTTTTATTCTAATTTGCCTTACTTTTCCACTTTGAGAGTTCAGTGATCAACGAAAATGGCAAAAAGTAATAAAAAATGTAAAAAGAAGACAGAAAATCAATCAAAAATTAAGAGAGAGACAGACCAGAGCTGCGTCAAGTTTTATCCTCCTACAGATCCGATATTAATGCATAGATCAATGCAAAGCGGGAGAAAAGCAACCCTTTTTCTGCTTGAAATTGCATTTATTTGAGCTGCATTTTTTTCAGCTCTCATTTAGCACGACTTCCTCATTTGGCTCTTTTTCTCAGTAGTTGTCATATTTTTTTAAAAATCCAATTCTGTAGGAGTTGTAATTTTTTGCTTCCTTATGTTTTTTCTGGTGCTGATTACGATTCTGAGGTTTTCCACCAATAACTTTTGTTGGAATTTCAGTTATAGCCAAAAAACATTAAAAAAAATTTTCTCCTGTCTTTGCTTATAGCTGAAAAACTATCAATTTTTAGTATATCATCATTATATACCAAAATAATCGGCACAAAATTTCCTACAACTTAGGTCTATAAAAGTTTTGCAGCACTGCTTGTTTCTGAGCTGATGAGCTGCCACTGGTTAGGGTGAATGGGAACTGTTAGATTCTAAAAGCAACAGCTTTCCAATAACACTTGTTACATTTTATTGAACAACAAATCCCAAATAGCAATACTAGCAGCTGCTTATGTTCTATTTGTGCCATTTTGTAAATAAGGTAAGCTTTTTTTTTGTAAAAATTAAGCTGAAAAAAGATGCCTAGCACTTGGAGAAATAATAAAACATTTCTATATTGTGCATTATATTTTTCTAAAAGTGTAAGACTAAAATCTCTTTTTAGGATTTACTATATATTTTAAAAAATTTTAATTGAAGAATTTATTTTACTTTCTAGATTTGTACAAACAGAGAAAATTATAATGTAAGTATAATATTTCATGGAAAAATTTTATTTTTGTAAGATTTAAATACTATATAATTACTGAAGGTTTAATAAATTGCCTATGTAATTTTACAGGAAGTAATTGAAGCCTACAACTTGGTGTTTAAGTATAAAGATGATGAATGTTCTGTGACGTGGTATGTATTCTGCTATATTATGTTCTTTTATGAATTTTTTGATGGGTATTAAAAATTATTTTAATGCGAAGATGATCAATGGAAGCAAAACATATTAATACTGTTACTGAATTATCCTCTTATTACATTATTGTATGTTCTTAGATTCTGAAACCCTCCACACTTTTGCGCATGCGCCAGGCGGAGTTGATTTCGTAAAAATAGGGGAAAAGTGAGAAATGGAGGGGGAAATGTTCACATTTTACTTAGCACAATTTAACAAAGAACTCCGGAAATGCACTTATCTTACTTGTTGCTTGTCGTCCCTTTCCGGAGTAAAATTGTCTAAAAGTGCTAGTTTCAGGATTTTGAAACAATCAGTATTATGCATTTTACTTTATTTTTGCAGTTTTTATAGCAAATTTATCTACCTTGCCAGTGATATTACTGAATATAAGCAATATTACTACTTTTAAAGTGAATTGGGAAAAAAACAACAACTGCGTCAACAACAACAACAACAAAGAGCAGCTGTAATAGTTTCAGATTGAGACGAATGACATTTTTGCAGCTTTTTTTGAAATAGTTGTTCATAGCTGTAGAGGTTTTTTCTTCTTCTAGCTGTTCCTCTGTCTTATTTTTGTTTTCAAAAGTATAGATATTTAAATGAAATTTTAAATATTTTTTAAAAATATACATTTCTTATTTTGATGATGAACTCATAAATGCTTAGCATCCTATTTACTGGGCAATTTTACTTCATAGCTAAACTGAATGTATTCCATTATTTCCTTTTTGTTTCGTTTACTAGTCAATATGTTTTCCCAATCTCTTAAACAATTTTGAACTGGCATGTACTACTAGTTAGTCAGATTTTGAAGTCAAAGTGTCGTCATTATGAAATTTTTTATTTTTGCCTTTGATTTATTTTTGAGGTAATGCATGGGTTCCAAAAGTAATCTTTCTTTTCTATATTTTACTATATTTTAAAAATCTTTTAAGATATATCCATACAAAAGTCTTTTAAATTATTTTCTATCGACCTTTTTGATAATTTTTCTGTATAAAAAAAATATTCACAATTGAATTTAACTTCACAGTCATTTTAAGCTCGGTGTTTCGGTAAACCTGGAGTTTACAGTGCCGGCCTGCTTCTCACCAATTCTTCTTGGCGCAATTTCATGTGCCGTCGCCAAATACTGTTTTGGATGTGCAGTACGCTTTTTATTGCTCTCTTGCGCATGCGTCACCTGAAAACAAGAGATTGAGCACGCAATGCCTGCGACACTTGAAGTGTGTACCGGGAAAATTTTTTAACTTAAAAAAACATCAGTGGCTTCGCTTTCAGCATAGCAGGAAACTAGTAGCTCCGCTTTTTCATTGAATGTCAGGAATACACGATTTTTAAAAAATTCCGAAAATGAGAATTTCCGCATGCAATGCCTGCGGCATTTCAAGCATGTACCGGGCAAATTTTTTAACTTAAAAAAACATCAGCGGCTTCGCTTTCAGCATAGTGGAATAATCGTAGCTTCACTTATTCATTGAGAAACGAAACACACAAAATAACATACACGATACTGAACCGATATTCCACACGAAAAATTCCAAACGAAGTTTTATTCGAATTTATCGACCAATTGCATCGAAGAGTTGAACAAAACAGTCCAGTCGAAACGTGATGCAATATAGCCAGATAAGCAAAACACCGATGAAGGGATCAATTTGTGCCATGCGCGCTTGTCACTCGTTAAAAACATCTAGACGCAAACAAACAAATGTTCTCTCATCGCCGTTCTTGGCGACAAAGATTTGGCGATCCTAAGAAGAATGAAGTAGGTGGGCATTGTAAACTCCAGGTTAACCAGTGTTTATAACATATTTAAAAGAAATTTACTGAAATCTATGCTTTATATTAAGAGGGCAAGAATGTGTTAATATAAAATTAGTAAGCATAATTTATTATATCAATAGATTTATATTTGCTTATTTTTTTGTAGCAACAATAAAATGAAGACCTTTTCTCCTAAACTAAGTGATCCAACTGTAAAAGCAACTTTTCTGATGTTGAAGAATATCACAGCAGTTAGCAATATTTTGAAAAAATTGCCTGAAAGTGTATATTTATCTTTGAAACTCCTTTATTATGATGAGGGTGAGTTCATCTCTATAAATGGTCATTTATTACTACCTGATTTCTTTTTAAGTGTATGATATGCATTATATTTAAGTTTTTTTAAGATTTAAGCTCCTAAATCTTTTTTTTTTTTTTGTATTTACAAGTCAATAAAACTTGTGAAAAGTGCATAATCTTAATTTAACGGCTGCAAATGCACATAATCATCTCTTAACAAGATCAGTAATACATGCTGAATTTTATTATTTCTTTCAAACACTGTGACCATTCTATCACAGTGTGACATCATCTTGCTGTGAGCACTCCATATTGTAATTTATGAAATGAAAATTATTAGTTGATTTTTTTTTGTTATTTTTATGGGAAGTATGCCATGAAATATGTCCCATGTAAAATTTTTGATGACAGTTTTAGGAAGAATATTAGTATATGTACATTCTCATAAATGACTAGATGCAACTTGTTATGCATATGATTATTTTTTACTAATATCTATGGAAAATATATTATAAAATGTGTACCATATTTAAAACTTGAGGTCAGAGGTTTCAAAAAAAAAAAAAAAAGCATAAGCATATTTTTGTCAAATATGAGAATTTATAACTTGTTTATTACATATTGTGTGAATTAAAATCGTGATTTTTATTTTATTTTTTGGCTCAATGCTGAAAGTCCTAATTAACTAATTGGTAATTCTTACTTTATCCCTCTCTACATATATATCTTTATATTTTGTTTTATTGATACTGCCTGTCCTGTTTGCTTATTTCACAGTTTCTGTAATGAATGACAGTATTTTTTCGGACACTCTTTTTTTGTTCATGATATTTCATTTGATATTACATAAGGATAGAACAGAAATAAATAGCTTGTAATAGGATTTAGATGAAAAAGAAATACTCTAACTGTAATCAGATTATGAATTGGTAACTCTAGGGATCAATGTCTAATTAATTTTTTTAAAAATATTTATAGATCTTAGTTGCATTTTTAATGAATAATTATGTTTAGAAAATTTTAGCTATTTTTGCCAGTTTCAATTTTATTTTTATAGTGACACCTGAAAATTATGAACCACCTGGGTTTGAAGCATCATTGGAACCAAAATTCAGCTTCCCTCAAAAGACAATGAACATTTCATTGGGCAAAATTGATACTGATAGACAAGGGTAAACTTTGAATTTTACTTAGTACTTACTTTTAGTATATAGATTAGTACATTTAAAAAAATATAATTTTTAACTGTCTTTTGTGATACTGAAATAACAATCTCTATTTTCATTAAGAAATTAAATTATTAATCTGGTTAATATAGAAAAAGAAAATGCCAAAGTTAAAATTTTGATGTTTTTGGGGGCTCTTTTTCTTTAATCATTAAACATTGTTAGTGTTCAGATTGTTTCAACAATAAATTGAGCTAATTTGAAAAAATATTTTGATTGTGAATACTTATTGAAAGCTTTTTTATTTACCTACACTTTGTGTCACTATTTTTGTTTTAATATTTGATAAGAAGTATTATTATATTAATTTTTTTTATTATTTTTGTGCTGTAAGTTATTAATATTTTCAAAATTGCATCAAAACTGTATTTCTAATTTCTTTTAAGACCATATTTTTCATTGTAATATCTAAATGATGGAAAATACATCTAAGCAAATCATATAGCATTTGTATAGAAGTAGAAAACAATTTAAGAAAATGCACCGATAAAAGCCAAATATTTATGATTGACAGCAAAGTATAATTACAGTTTAATAATGTCCACAAAAAATTTGTTTTATTTTCAATGATATTACAGTAACTTTTAGATGAATACAAAAAATAAAAATGGTATCAAGACAGTTTCAATTAAAAATATCAGAAAATGGATGAAAGTACTTTTGTTTAAGTCTAAAGTAAGTTATATTGGAAAAGGTGGATAAAATCTTGAAAATTCTTGATGAAAATCAAGCACTTTGTTAATTTTTATCCCATTATATTAATGCGGTTCTGTATAATCATATATGGCTCTTGTGGCATTTAAACCTACCAACCTAGTAATGAATAATGTAATATTGATCTTTAAAAATAGAACTAAAGCATACATTTGAGAAATTATTAAAATTGGAATATTATAAATATAAGTAGATTTAAATTAATTGATTTATGGAAATGAAGTAATACTGACAGCTTTTTTTTTTCTTTTTTGCAAATCCTTTGATATATTTCAAACAGTACAACTTTGTTCTCAAAGATCTCTCTTATTTGCACATTAATTCTTTTAATTAAATGTGGTTCTTTAAAACATTAGTTGAAGTACCAAAGAGAAATGTGAATATAACTGTAGATGAACAAGACTGGATTTATTTCTATACTCTGTTTCATGAACAGTAAAATTATATACAGTCCTAATGAAGTCATTATTATTGTTTAATTAACTGTAACTAAACAGTGTGGTATCTCTGTTAAAATGTTAAGGAGTATCTAAAATTTAGTTGAGAGAAAGTATTATTAACAAGACAAAAAAGTTTTTGAGCCTCATTGCTTATTAATAGTGATAACTTGGTTATGTGTAGTACCTCTCTCAAAATTTTAATAAATAATAATAAGATATATCATTGTATTTTTTGACAAAATTTATTTTCCCAACTTTAACGACTAAATTAAAAATGGCAAGTGTATGTTATTTATAATTTTAAAAAATGAATGTGTACTAAGTGCTCCATTGGATGGGAAAAAAATTTATTTGTGACTATTAAATTGATAATAATATAAAATTGTTGATTTGTTATGAGTGCATGTTTTGTTTTACATTTCTGTTAAAACATAATATATGACATAACATAAGACATAATATATGTTGCTTCAATTTTTCCTTCCTAAAATCGAAACAAAGCAGCTTTTATTGTGCATATGTCTCAAAGTTTCACCTCTACCCTACATTTTCAGGTACAAGTTCCTTTTGAAAACAACTTACAATAAGCAAAATGATGCAGAAGATCCTCTCAAGTCAACAGATCCTGACAAAAAGGTTACTATATGAACCTTTTAACTGCTATTTACATTTCATTAAAACTTTGAAATGATTTAAATATATTTGCCAAAATATTAATTGAATGTGAAAGAAAAATTGCATTTTGTGTTTACATTTTTCTTAAATAAACTATTTAAAATTGACTTCATTAAGTATATTTGTTTAACATTGCTATAGTAAATATCTTTTTAAAAAAAAATCAATATGCTTTTAATTTATGGTATGTTTTGAAATCTTAGTTTAAACATTAAACAACATTTTTGGTCAAATTTTGATGATATTTATTGTGAAATATACTTGGTATTAAATTCAGTGTTAAAAGGAATTAAAAATTTAAGAGCTTAGAACCTTACTCCCTATGACTTTCTCATATACTTTCATATGAGGGAGTCACTTGTAACCTGAAATCCAAAACAATTTTTCTACGAGATATACAACCAAATGAATCTGATTAACATCAATAGAAGTATGTGATATTACCTTTTTCACTGTCAAATTTTCATTGATATGTTTTCATTTTGTAATTTTGATGTTTTTCAGCAATAATTTCCGAATTTTTTATCTGAAGAAAATAATTTTAATGTTGTCTTAAAATTCAAGAAATTATCTATTTAAGAGGACAGTTTTAGATTTTTTTCTCTTCAATTTTTTTAAAATTATTTTTTGAACATGAATGAGACTATGTACATGCTAAAAAAAATCTTTGTAAATTAGTTCTATTTTCCATATTTTCATAATTACAGTGAGGAAAATTGTATTCAGAAAAACTCTTCATATTTATTGATTTTTATCCAAAAATTGATACAGATATACATTTCTAGTGTTAAGACCACTTATCGAATTTTCATCTATCTAGTTTCTTTAATTTTGTAGCTGCCTCACTTATATTTATACAAACAGACAGCCTATTCATTGGCATATTTCATACAAAATTTGGTTTATAACCACAAATTTGGTATAAAGGCCTCATAACAAATTTCATCCTTCATTTCAAAAAGGATCTACGTTTGTAGACAGTCAACAAATGAAAGTACAGTTCTATGCTTGATAATGACAAGCAATTTTAATATATGCTAAGTGGTATTGCTATGTGTAACATCAGGAGTTATGACAGTTGAATTTCATGTATGCATAGTAGTATTAAATAAAAATTCAGATTTTAATTATGTAAGCATTTCCAGGTTTTTTTTTTTTGCATTTTAACAGCATTGAATAAACTGCATTTGATTTCTACTGAATATAATAGTTAAATGTGTGTATCTACATAGCTATTTCACAAGTGCATATAAATCATTAGCACCAATAAAAGGCTGATCAGAAACGTCTCTCCAAAATAGGTTTATTTTCCTCTGTTATGAAAATCAATTTGCCTTTATTTGAATAATTGATTTATAACAAAGTAAATGAAGAAAAAATAATGTAGGTTAACCCAGGACTGCTTCTATCATGTGAAGGTTAAAATAATAAAATGTTGAAAAATAATGATAAAACCAAGAAAGACAATTTAGGTAGGTACACAGAGAGAGGAATATACATATAAACAGTACTAATTTCTGATCTTCTTTGTAATTAGGAAGGTATTATGGCCTCTGCAGCCTTAGAAATGCCATTTCCCCCTTATTTAGGCAAAATATTTGCCATGTACCCCAAGTGATTCTAAACACAGATTCAAGCTATTTATTATTGTACATTGTACTGCTCATGCTTTTATTTTCTTTTTGTGGCAATGTTTTGAAGAGTGGCATAAGGTTTTTATATCTTAATTGCAGTTACAGGATGCTTTTAAGAAATTATTTAATATGTATTTGTATAAAATTATGAGCAATTAGTAAGGAGGAATTGACAAATATAAAATAAAGAAATAAATGCTGGTGTTGAAATAAATCCTGGACATACTGCAAATCTTCAAACCCCAATGGATAAATTGCTTCTGCTTTCTTTACATTTATTTAGTTTTCTTTTTTTAAATTTTTTAGTATATCTAAGCTCTCCATTATTCATAATCATTCTATGCAGTTATGTACATTACTTAAATGATGCTGACAACTAATTTCTGTAACAGGCTCCATTTATCAATGCAGACGAGCAAACTGTAATCAAACTTTCAAGATTACCTGAGAAAGGTATTTTTTCTTCTTTAATCTATTAAAAATATTTATATTTTTTAATAATGCTTAATTTATTAACTAAGTAGAGAACAATTTAAGTACTAATTCAAAATAGAATGAAATGCTGATTTTGAAGCTTTTTTGAAGGAAATATTTTTTTTTTTGAGAATTTGATATTATGTTTACCAATGGAATTAAATTGATCATTTCAAAATTAATATGATTTTAATAAATAATTAATATGATTTTAATTAATTTAATTAAAATCATAATAAATTAAATTAATATGATTTTTTGTTTAGGCTTTTAGAATTTGTTTTACTTATTTTTCAAATAAAAATTTTGTATAACTTTCTTTTAAATGCAAAGTAGTCCTATTTATCAATGTGCTTTTACAATATTTTTTGCATTTTAAATAGTACATTTTCTAGGGTATAACAATTTTATGCATATATGTATGTATAAAATTCAAATTAGCTTGAGCAAACTTCAGGTTATCTGTCATCTGCCAGTATGCATTTATTCATGTGTGGTGATAAAGATGTATGAAGATAAAGAAAAGTATGAATTTAGGTAAACATTTATTTTGATAATGAGGATGTTTATCAGATTATGCACACTTAATGGATAATTTTGAAAATCCATCATATTGTGAACTCTTAGGAAATGATGATGATTGAACAAAAAGTAGTCTTAATTTAACCCATCCTTTTGTTCAATCTTCCTGGTTTGAAAAGTGTATATGAATATAAGTATGCTCACTTAGTTTCCATAAGACAAGCAAAAGATTTCCTGTTCTATTTAAAAAAATAATTTGTTACTGTACACTGTAGTATTAATAAAATGCATCAGAAATACAACTGGTGAAAATAAGCAATGAAGCAAAAAATATAATATAGCCTTTATAAATATATAATAATAGATAATGCAAAATGTATATTTGTATAAAAATAATATAAAAAATGTAATGAACTTTACTTGTTATGATGTGTTTATCAATGGGACACTCTCTCATTTAAAAAATTATAAATCAATGGGGAAAATTTAAAGGAAAAATTATAAATCAACAGGTTAAATATATGTAGATTTTAAATCCAGTTATTACTTGTAATGATTGAATTTCGTTTAAAATTCTCTTTTTAAAAACTTTGTTTATTTTATGTTATAGAAAAATTATGTGAAGAAACTAAGATGAGTGCTTCCATGAAATGTCCTTGTAAATGCAAATTGGTAAGACTAATTGATATTTAAAATTATCTTGCAATATGGAATTAGTAATTTTTATTAATTATTTATACTATTTTACCATCCTTATTGCAGGTAGAGGAACATGATGTTATAGCTTGTACAAATTGTAAACAGTTGCAGCATAAAACCTGTTACGGTTTTTTAAAACCAAATGAGAATCCATCCATTTTTTACTGTGTCGATTGTGCAACATATGAAGATTATCCTTTAGCAGATGTAATATACACACATCAGGGAAAAGAGTGCCAGGTATTTGTAATTTTATGAATCAGACACTTCGGAACAATTCTGAAGTTGTATTTGTTCCTAATCATTGTTTTATAAGCTAAATACTATGTTTATTAATTTCAATCACATCACTCAATACAATAAAACCTGTTTATAACGATTTTGCAGGGACTTAGAAAATCGGGCTATTGCTGTAGACAGTTTGGTTATTTGAATATCCAATTTTTTTGTATGTGTGCATATACTAATATATTAACTCATTTTATTGTGTATATTCATTCATCTTGTAATTATTCTCTGATATGAAATTGTATTTTATAAACTTTAATTATTTAAACTTTTTAAGCACTTCAAAGTATAAATTGTAGTTAAAATTTTTGCTAACAATAAAAGAATGCATAAAAGGGAGATGTAAACATAATTTTATTTTATAATAAGCCAATATTTTGTATGTCTTCTTCAAGCCAATGTTTTAAGTCATGCCATCATAGATTCAAGGGTTTAACAAATCAAAAATGAACTTCTAGGAACAAGGGGTCAGTCTGAGGGGCTAGTTGAGAATGGATAGACTCGACATGCACAACCGGAGACAACAAGCATCTGTGCACCTTTCAGTCACTAGTGCCTCTCCACCCCTTCCCAATTTCCCCGTTATCTCATATTCTGAACCATGAGGTGCCGCTTTCAAAGAATGAAAGAAATCGGAATTGTACTATACCAGCTTTCTAAAGAAGTAAAATTATCATTGTAGACAGGTGCATCTAAAAACTGATTAACGCTGTAGGCAGGTTTAAATTACTTTGAGTAAATAGGAATTTTGCTGTGACCAAAGAAAATATTGTTATAGGCTGGTTTATCGTTATAGACAATATTGTTATACCCATGTCCTATTGTATTTATTAAGATACTTTTACAATTTATTCATTGTTTTATAACATTTTTTGGAACCTTGTTCAAAACACTGGGATTTGTTTATGCTTATTCATTGTTTAATTTTAAATTCTGGTATATGCTATAAACATTTTTATGAAATACATGTTGTACTAAGAAGAAGAATATTTTTTATTAGGTTTTCTGAAATACAAGGAAATCTTTTGATCTCCAGGCAGTTACGAATTTGAAACTAAATTTAAAGACAACATTTTGATACCTAATTGACAAATTATGATTTTCTTGTTCTTTTTCTCTGAAAGAAAATATTAAAATCCCAGCCAAACTTTATTGAATAATTTGAATTGGAAATTTTTAAATATTTATAATGTATGTAAATTTATTTTTTCTGAAATCTACAGATTCTCCATAATTTCAGTACTTGAACAAATACTTTGTTGTATCAATAGTTATGAGTACTCATGCTGGATTGGATTGGATTGTTGACTTTTTATGGCGCAAGAGCCATTATTGACTATACTGTGCCAAACAAATTATTAAAATAGTAGTTACATGTAATTAAAACACTTGTAAAGGAACAACAACTTGTAAAAGCTAAAAGCACTAAAAGTTCTTAGAATCTGTAATCATGTAAATGTCATTGAAAATTAGATGAGTTTGACGTAAAAAGTATTAAAAGTTTGAGTAGTCAAAGGGTTAAAAAATATCTAAAAAAGTACTAGAAATGTCAACTGTGTTTGCTCGTTGTTGGCATGTTGAGTGGATAGCCACTTTTCATACCTAATAATTTCTCTTTCTTTTTAAAAGATTTGTCAGAATAAGTACCTGAAGCTTGTGGGTTTTCAGGTGGATTGTCAAGGGATTCGCTAGCATTGTATTCTAAGATATCACTCTCATCTGAAGTGATTGATTGGGGTTTTATGGCACAAGGGCCAGAATTGGCCAAGCTGCGCCAAACATTTGTTTAGATTTGCACTAAACTATGTAAAAATCAGGTCAAGATAAAAATGTGGAACTAATGTATATAAAAATAGTGTAAACATTAAAATATGTTAAAAGTGCTTAAATGAGAGGATAAAAGCCAATTGATTTTAAAAAATGTAAAAGGTGAACATGAGGAGTCTTTCCAAGTAAATCGGTTAAGGAAATAGAATTGGATTGAAAGTAACGTAACCGTAGAGAGTTAAAATTCGGGCATTCAGAAAGGATATGAAGGACTGACATAATGCAATTGCATTGGGTACACATTGGTGCCTGTTCTCCCATCAGCAGATGAAGATGGGTGTATCGAGTGTGACCTACTCGTAACCTAGTGACAATTGTATCCGCTTTTCTATTAGTTAGAATAGGCCAAGGTGTCACAACTGGCTTAATAGACCAACTTTCATCAGCAGTATTTTTACTTGTATGGAAGAAATCTATTAATCTTTCACTCTTGGAAGCTGCTTTTGTCATTTGTGTACTTTCAGTCTGCTGGCATTTTTTTTTTTGTGCGTAAAATGGAAAATTGCAAAGGAAACTATTTCATTTTCAGTTGTGTGTTGCTCTTGATATCAAAGTCACTGAAATTTTTTTTTTTAGTTATCTTCCATTTTATTCCAGTATTGCATCACATTTCCGTCATTGCTTATATTTTTTTCTTTGTTTATACTTGATAATTCCAAGTTCTATGATGATTCAATTAAAAAACAAAAACTAGTTTCTCTCGTATGCTTTTCTTTTTCAGTTCTAGTAGTCAAATGATAGCATTGCTTGATTGTTTGCTGGAGGGAAAAAAATGCAATTTTTTTCTATTCATTTTATTTGATAAATTCTTATATAATGGACTAAAATCTAAAATATAATATTTTATCAAGGTAAATCAAGTCAACCCATTCCCAATGCAGTGTCAAGAACTTAAATAGTTACTGACATAAACAATATAATTGAGCAGGCATGCAATGCCCTGGAATTTAAGGTCTAAAATTGGGTTCTTTATGAATTTTTCTGTGCTGCTGTAAGTGGATGCATATCTGTATCTTTACACAACAAAATTATCTTCAAATAAAAACAAAGCTAGATTTGTGGAATAAATATCTATCTACAGTTAAGTGGTCATGTATTATCATCTGAGACTAATTGCAACACCATTAATGTTAAATTTTCTGATTTAGGGATTTTATCTCAAAACCTGTAGCAGAGAGAAAAAGTTTATTGTAAAAATTTAGACCATCGTCAGTTTCATAAAAAAAAAACCCTCTTCATGCATCAATAACCTGAAATGCATGTCCCGTGTTATCAGATCACCACCAAATTTCATGAACGAGACCATGAATGAATTCATTCACCATCATGAATTGAGAAGAAGTATATTTTAAGACAGACGCAGTATTTTAATAATAAATGTGTACATGAGCAGGATGTTATGAAGAAAAAGCTCAAATAATATTCTTTCATGTGAATAATTACAACAATGTATGTTTGAAGCACCCACATTTAGCAGTGATATCAGGCTTCTAATTAAGTTATTGCTGTATGTAGAGGTTCATTTTTTTAAAATTCAAAGCAATGGATAATGTATATTTTTGCTACTGTTTGCCATTTGTCACAGTTTTTAAGGTAAAATTAACTACTGAGATGCCTTTCTAAGGTGCTACAATCAGTCTCAAATGATAACACATAGTCACTTTGCTGTAGTATAACTCTAGCTTTCTTTGTTCGAATGTAGTTTTTCTGTATAAAGATACAGATCAAAAAGATAACTTGTGTCAAAAGTTGTGCACAAGCTTTTATTTATGTGATATTTTAATTTTTGACTTTCTTAAATAACCTTTTAACTACACCTCATTTTAATTACTTCTACTTCTATCGTAATAAGGGCACTACAACTTTCTTTTCAAGTCACGTGTCTTTTCAAGGGAAATTCCCTTCTTTGGGTACTTAAGTGTTCTGTGCATTCCTATCTGTCCTTTTTTGACTCCAACATGTAAGCAAATAGCAGTGTCGTGCTGCTTCGCATGTTAACTCTGAATTTCTGGTCATGGAGCTAAGTAAGAACTGAATCCTTTACCATGAAGAAATATCTTCAATGACTGAAAAAAAGAAGACTGACTCAACTAACGTTTATATATATATCTTCATAGCCAGAAAGGAGAGAATGTTTGTTCTGTTCATCACAACTATTTGGAAATAATATAGCAAACTGCCATCAGTTGCAGTAGTTGTGTATTCGTCATGCAATTTACCTTTCATTCATGAATTTTCCTGATCAGTTTGCTCTTTATCCAACTCTGGATTAACTACCTGTATGCTTTAAATTAGTTCAAAATCAGAAAAATGGACCTTGGATAATTAAAATGAAATGATACAGTTTAGCTAATAAAGTACTAGGGATGTAACTAATATTTTTTTCTTTTGCCGAATATTCAATCTGATCACATACGGACAGATATTCGGCCAAATAAATTCAAGCTACTAATTTTTTTAATGTGCTTTTAAATATATTTAACTAAAAATAATGCGGAATTTCATTTCGGTACATCTATTAGCAAATAAATAAATAAAAACCCTCTTGACATTTACTCAACTTCAAGTTGCATAAGTGTATTTAATAATGTTACACATCATTTACCATGGTAAAACCTGAAATTATGATGCAAGAATAATAATTTTTCAGCATTGTCAGAAAGAAGTTGTTTCATTTGGTTTTATATATATTACCAAGCTTCAGAAATTAAACGCTCAGGATTCTCAGGAGCTGAAAGATATTTTTTTCCTGAATTTGCTAATCTTGGAAATTTTCCACATTTTTTTAACCTATTAAGGGAATAGTCCATGTTAGCTTTTAGAAGTTCTTTATCTAAATAGGCATTTACTACAACATTCTAATAATTTTAATTTATCCCACTGAATTTTCTTCTGAGTTTGTCAGTCATGTTTTGCAATGATGACTTTTATTTCCATGGAGCAATTCCAAAACGAAGAGGGTTTCTCATTTCTTATTATTAGAATTAAAGTTGTTACAAACATGGAAAGTCGCTTCCCAGCAATGCGAGTCTTATGGTTGGGAAGAGAGTTTTACAAGGTTAAGTATGGAGTGACCTCAGCGACAGTTATGGCACCCTGACCTTGGCGACAAACTTGGCGACCTTGGAAACAAATAGATGATTCCTGAAAATGCAACCCTTTTCTCGATATTTCTACTAGGAAAGGGAATACCCGAGAAAACACCAGGTGACGTCACGGCCTGTCGGAGAGAATATTTAAGGACGGCACTTAGATCAGAGGAGCGTCTTTGATCGACTGGTTACTTCGCTTTAAAGCGTGAACGTCTTCGGAGTTCTATCCGCTGTGTGAGCTAATCAGCTGGTGAGCTGAGCTGTTATTGTCGTTACTAGTTATTTGCTGACTTTTTGTGTTGTTAGATATCAAAGTGCTGAACTGTCATTACCTGTGAATTGTTGTCTATTTACATTGGTAATCAGTGCAAGGACTATTGTTTCCTGTACCTGTGCTACGTGTTTTCCTGCATATTTGTAAATAAACCTTCATTCTCCATTATCCTGCGTGTTGGACTGTTTACACCATACACCCACAGTAAGACTTTGTGCAACAAAGTATTTAAAATGTTACAAAAATATATGAAGATGTTAACATTTTTTAAATATACATAATAAAAAAAATCAATTTTATCTATCTTTAATTTTTTCCATTTAAAATTTGAGAGATATTGTATTTATAATCTGAAGTTAAATGTTTTTAAAAAGTGGGTATTCAGCCTAAAAGTTAGCCGAATATTTGGTATTCAGCCAAATCATTATTTGCTACATCACTAATAAATACATCTGTTCTGTCAGACTGGTGTACACCAATGGGTATACTTACGAATGAAGAACTTGGCATCAGGTTGCCTTATGCACTGTAACAGAATTCATTATAGTCTTATAATGTGCTTATTTGGGGTACTTTAGGTAGGCAATTCTGGCAACTCTTGGATATTTAAGCATAGACATAAATAGGTGAAAACATTTTTTTTACTACACTGCCATAATTTATGAAAAATTGTCTGAAAAACATGATGATGAATTTTTATTAACGCTTTAGTCTCCAAAAATTACTCAGTTTGATTCTAATCTAATATTTTTTGCTTGACTTGCAAAAATTGTTTCTGCTACTATCTGCGGCAGGTATGGAAATTTGAGGTCCTGTTATTGGTATTTTCATATTGGATATATCAGTTACTTTTTAGTATTGATTGATACCATTGCATAATCTTAATGAAATGGCTCATCAGTGAAAATTAAACTGCTACAGTTTGAATTTTTTTGAATATTTGAAAGTAATTTTTTATAAATTTTTATGCAAGCCTTATTTTATTTGATCATATCTGTACATTTTGTTTACTTAACCCACTTGTTCCATTCTGACATTTTGTATAAAAATTTTTTTAAAGGCAAAACTGCATTTTTTAAGTAAAAAAAAAAAAAGCATTTTTTAAACATTTGATGTTAGCGTAAAATTAGTGAATAACAGTTTAAAAACTTTTGCGAATTCTTAAAAACAGTGCTCATGAGTGCTTGATGAATAATTTAATATTTTATAGGAATTTTGTCTAACTCGACGAGCTGTTTCCTTGTGTTTGAATCAGAATTATTTTACAAAATTAAATCTGGAGAAATTGCTTGGCTGCAGCAAAACTATGGCAAATACTGTTATTAAAAAACTTGTTGCACAGGATTTTATAGAATTACAGTAAGTTTAAACTGACTTTCTAAAAATCTGAAATTGTGTTATGACATGATATATATATATATGTTTTTAATATGTTTGATTTCAAAATCTGCCATAAAACTGATTCATTTCTATAGCAATATAAATTTATGTGTGTCCTGTTTTTCTATAGGCACTATTTTACTCTTGCCAGATCTTTTTCTTGTCGCATTATTTTCCTCTTTATAACTTTGCCATGTAACCTATCAGATATTTTCAATTTTTCCCCCTCAATTATTTTATATATTTTTGTACTTTTTTTAATGATTTGTTTTATTTTTTTCTTCTTATAATTAAGTAAAGTGTGGAGTAAGATTTTTCTTTCAAAACTTTGTGGAACTGTCATGAATTAGTTTGTCTTACCTGAATTGCAAACAATGATAATTTAATAAAAGAATTTTAGCTATAAAGATATTAAAAAGCATTTGTTATATAAATGCATGTTATATACTTTATTTTTCTATTTTATTTTAAACAATTGTTGACAGTAAAATCAGTATAGTGCATTTTCCCTTTAATTTTGGCTTTAAGTAGGCCAGCAGAACATTGATGCCATAATATATTAATATTGTTCCATTATGCAAATCAAAATTATGTAAAAATGCTAAATAACCAATCTTGTTTTTTAAATATTAAAAAGTTCTCAGCAGCAATTTTTAAACTGTTATAATATTTTATTTTTAAGTATAAAATATTTCTAATCCAATTTGAAGAAATTTTATAAGTTCCATCATTTGAATTTCATTAATTTTTTTATTAAATATAATACAATGAAAATTACATTACTATAAATATATCTGTATTTAATATGATGTCATTTCCCACTATTTTTGATGACATAATTTTACAGGCTGATATAGCAAAAAAATTTAACTTAGAGATTAGTTTTTAATGATAATTTTTTTAAAAAAAATCATTATACATAACTTGAGTCATTTAAAAAGCCACAACATCTCGGAGGTAGTAGATAATTACATATCAGTATTTTGACCATACTACTTGAGAAAATTTAAGATTTCATAAATTCTTTCTAAATTAAAGTACTCTGTACTTGATCTCTTGTAATTCTCTTTGTTCTGATGAGTCAGCCTAATTTCTATACATATTAAAATATATATCTGATGGCATGCAGAAAAATCTTTAAATCTTTTTATAATCTACACTTCTAATTTAAAGTAGGGGAGCATTCCAGAAATATTGTCTTTCTTCAAATTACTGCTATACTCAGGAGTTCAGTATTTTTACTGATAAAATTTACACTAAAATTGTAATCTAGATAAACCTGCTATACTTGTACCTGATAAATAAATTTTAAAATCATAATAAATTTTGAATTAAACTTATTTTGTCTGTTATTAAATATTTGTGTTATGGAGAGTAACAAGTTGCCTTAAATGTGCAATTATAAGGATTATTTTGTAATTCAAAAAATTATACTTTGCCTTTTTTGTGATGAATATAAATAGCAAAAATTATTTAATTTTCCTACTAAGCAAGATTCAACTAAATAATAATGATTTTAAAAATATTTAATTAAAGAAATTGTAACAGAAAATTTTCAAAATTATAGTTGCTAATATGGAACTCATGAAATTTAACTTTTTATTTTTAAATTTGGGTTTATAAATATTTCACTCTATGTATATAATAAGCTTCTTGATTAGTCACAATTTGTCTCTTGTCATTAGCAGATTTATTTCACTATAAATCAATGCATCTATAATTAAGTTCTATTGTGCACGAAGTGAAATCTTTAAGCTAGAAAAATTTTTACATACATTATTTTAATCATTTAATGAAATATTTTCACTGATTTTACAGGATAAATACAGATAAATATAGTTTGAACAAATCAAATATAGACTTTGCCTTACAAAAATATTTTCCATCAACTGAAAATGAAGAACTAATGGATGAGGATCCGAAAGTATGATTTGAATATTTAATGTGTCTAATGCAATTTTTTCCCATCAAATCTGTATTACTGCTAATCTTACAATGGGGATGTTTAAATTTTTGTTGAATAGTTTATTTTTATGTATTGATTATTTATTTTGAAAAATGAACTTTTCTTGATATTTTGTACTAATTTGTGTGATTATCTTATGTTGAAATAAATGTCTTTTAGTTAGAAACAAACTCCCTACCACTTTCAACCAGTCTTCTTACTCCTAATAAAGGACCATCCCTGCCTTTAGATGACGTAACTATGATTGAAAGTTCTGTAAAAAAAGTAAGATTTGCATATATTTAAAAAATAATTTATTAACCACTTAAGGATCCAATTAAAAATAAAAACCGTACTAAAATTACAAATTTATGCCTCATAGGTTGCATATATAGGAATATTTATTTTGTTTAAAATCTATCTGTTTTAGGAAAATATTCTGTTATAGAACATTATATTACAAGTTACTCTCTATTATAATGATCTTTTATTTATAGTGTCTAAAGCACATATTAAATTACTGGTTGTTAGGTTTTAGTAATATTTTAAGACATATTACTGTTTAGAGAAGCAGAAGCATAACCTGTTATAAAACTTTTTTTATTACTTTGGTAACTGGATAATTTAACAATTGCATTTAAACTGATAAAGTTGATTTTATATTATTACAATCAGGTAGATTTTATAAATTTTGTTTTTTCTGAACAACAGTAATTGTGTGTGGAATGAGAATAGTTTATCTTTTGGAATCAGAATAATTTATCTTTAAAAGTAATGGTTTAAAAAATATTTGCTCATACTCTTTCCAATTTGAAGTAAAAATTATTTTAAACTTCAATTTACAACTTGTTCTTTCTATTTGGATTGCTATTCCTTTTGTTATTTTTGAACTTATATTTAAGTGGAAAGGACACAGATTTTATTTAGTAGCATGGATATTATTTTCGCAATTTAAAATGTTTTGGGCTTTTGAGATATTAACACATTGCAGACAGATCATGAATTTATTTGTGTAAGATGGAGGGGGGGGGGGAGCAATGCATGCAATTTCTATTCAGTTAGCAATGCGTTAATGACAATGTTAAGTATTTCATCTCTTGTTTTTTATGGAGTTCTTGTATGATATTTGTCATTAACACTTGCAATTTATTTAATTGTACAACTAGTATTTTGGTACCTTTATATATCAGAAGTGATTGGAAAATTTTGACAATGAAAACAATATGTTGGACTGTGACTGAAAAAAGAAGTGCAGTAAATATTTAAGAAATGTTTATTTTAATAAAAATTTGTTTAAGCTTTCTCTTTTCTGGCATTTTTTATTTAGTTTCATATAGTTGTTTTACTCTCTAAATGTGGAAAATATCTTGCTTGTTGTGTTATATTTTAGGTGAGAGATCTGAATCTTCATGATAGATCACCCGCAAAAAGTTCCACTTCTCAAAAAAGAAAGGCATCTAGTGAGGTAATTGATTGAATTTTAAACTAGTTCTGAAAAAATATTGACTTATTCTTAAATGATATTCTCCTGTTTTAATTAAGTTTCTGTATTACATGTGATAATGAATTATGGTAAATGGTTAAAAATTATTTGTATAAAATGAATTAATCAGTATAAATTTATTGATTTTCAAAAATTTAAAGTAGGGCATGTTAAATTTTGTTATTTTTATTATAAAATGTTTTTATTCTTTGTGGTACTATTTTGATAATGATTCTTTGAACTAAAAATATTATTATATATAATTTTGAAATATGAAAAAATTGTTTTTATTTGCAATGTATGATTTCATAAAGAGAAAAGTATTTTCAACAGATAAACCCATTTTAGTCATATAGCTTTGATTTATCAATGTTGAGATGGAATTTTTTTGAAAATTTGAATCTTATAAAAACTATCATTTTGATTACTATAAATGTGCAGCAATATCTTATTTTTAAAAGATCTTGCTTGTAAAAATGAGACATTTCTTATTGAGTGAATTTCCTTTTAGATTTCTGAATCTATTATCTTGAATTCTTTCCTTAAAAATTATTCTGAAATGGTACCAGTTCAAAAATCTTGAAAATGTGGCTAAATGTTTAAGTTGGCTCTCAAATTTATCAAGTTAACTAGTTGAAACATTTTATCCTACTTAGTGACCAGATGTGTATATTTTTGGTTGACAACTTAATGTCAGTCAGCTCAATTTTCCAGATTCTTTACAGGGGATCATCTAGTGTTTCATGATTCAAAATTTTAAATGTAAGTACAAGTGAAGTAATTTAACAAAATATATTAAAAATTAAATTTTGCATTTAACAGAATGGTGCAAAAATGCAGCACTTCCAATAAAATACAAAAGAAAAATATTTACAAAAATGACTTATAGTCAAATAATAAGACCACAGAGGGATATTATTTGACTATAAGTCATTCCCTTGACAGAATATTTATCCATATTAGAACTCCAATGGCGAGTGGCACTTTGAAAAAGTTCGCCATTTGAGTTCCCTTCCATTTTATTTGTTTAATATTAATGTATTTAATTTTTATTGAAGCATGATTTTTGTAGTTTGTGTCTATCTTAATTGATTAGTTGAATGTAGACAATATTGTTGATGCAATTACTGGATGCTGCTGCATTGCACGCAGAAGGTATATTGTTATCACTATTGTTTACTTCTTCCGTTTCTTCTGTACTTTCTTTTTTGTAAATATTTTAAATGTAAGCCTTCAATTAGATATACTTCTCTTCATCGAGCTCAGTTGGGGGGTGATAAAAATTTGATTGAGGGGGAAACACTGACTTTTGAAAAAAAAAATTTTTTTTTCAAAAGTCAATGCACTCCCCTACATTTCCTTTTCTTTTAGGGGATATAGTCAAAGAGAACACACTCCTTGTCATCTGCAATTATACATAAAAAAATCCCTTTTTTATAGCTGATTAACAATGTGAAATGCACAGAATTTTCCCACTTTCTGAATGAGGTTGAGAGCATCTTTATCTTCAATTTATTTATCCTCTTAGTCTGATATAGTTATTTTCGGATATAACTTTCCTTGAAGTCTGATCTGAATGAATCCTACACTAAGTCATCTTACAATTCTTCAGGTTCATTCACCAGGGCTCAAATGAATTTTGGCTATTTACCTTGACATATCCAAAACTACAATGCTTCTGAATGGTCTCTGTTATTGTTACACATTGCAATTATTGTTTTCATTGATGAATTTACTGATTGTGCGCGATCTTCAGGATTGAATAATCAGTAAATGGATGATTTTTCACTGTAATTTTCCTTGTACATGAAGTTTTCAATAAGTATTTTTTTTTTTGTGTGCAGACATAAAATGCAATAAAGTCTTAGTTTGTCATATATGTTTTATGTTCTTAGTTGTCTTAAGAAATTAGCTAATAGTCGGTAAAAAATGTAACATTGAAATTTCCCTTTAATAGATTGTGAATCTTGATGATTCTGTGGATATCTTTCAAAGCCAAAAGCGATTAAGGGCCAGAAGAGTCGTGAAGAAAAACAAATTTTAAGATACTCAAGAAAAGTAAAATAATTATTTCAAGAAACTTGAAGATAATCCTGATGATATTTTTTGCGTATGTTTGGGCCCTGAATACCCTTTCTTGTTTATTGTTACTGGATTTTCAAATAAAATTAATTCTTCTACCATAATTGATTCATTTAATTTGCTTTTTTTTTGTTGTGATTGAATTTATTAAGAATGATGATTTTTAAAAGTCTTATACAAATTTTATTACTTATTATTTAAATTGTCATAGCTTCCAATTCTGAAAAATTGATTTTTCTTTCAATAAATTAAACAATCAGTGAGTGCTGATGTGTGATTTCATACATAAGTTGGTGGAGATTTTGAAAATGCTGAATGTGATTATTTCTTTAATAGCAGTCTTCAAACTCAAATTCAGTAGTTTGAAGTCTAATGCTTTTAAATAACCAAAGTATTATTATGTTTGGGCGATTTTTATCTAATAAATTTCGGTAACTGCATTTGGTTAGAAGTTAAGACCTGAAAAGTGATTTTCAACCTGTAACTTCTGCTTTTCAACCTACGTTTGTGACATCTTGTCGGAAAGCTCTCATCAGTTGCATTCTGTTCTACTCTCTGTCATATCCATAGATCATTCATCCTAACAAATGATAATGCTAGGCTTGTCGAGCAATATCTAGAGGATCAATGGTTGGAGTAAATGGACAGGCAGGCTCAATTTTTGGACATTAATTTGATAGAGCATCTTTGGGACTACTTTGGAAGACAGGTAGCTGCTTCAAGTACCAAACTGGAGATTTTTAAACGAGCTTAAACAAGCATTGCTCTATGAATTGTCTTTGCTTCCTCGTTTTGGCGTATGAGAACTTAATTGAAAGTATAGTAGACGCCCTCTAATCTGGATCTGGTTAATGGGGACCCGCTTGTCCAGACATCTGGTTAATCCAGACAGGATTTTTTTTTTTTTAAAGCAGGGCATACAACCAATAAATTTTCAATTTAAAATATGTGCAAAGATGTTTTGTTAGTTCTACAACAGTTTGTAGGTTAAAAACTTAGGTCTGTGTATATAGTAGTATTAAAACTAAAATTAAGCTGTAGGAAAAGTTATATGTACTTATGAAAAAAAAAAAAAAATCGATTTTTATATACCCATCTAAAACTTGTATTATGTGCATTTTAAGGCAAATTCCGTTTAATCTGGATTTTCTGTGATCCGGGCAGAATCAGGTCCCATCTAGTCCAGATTAGCTGGACTATACTGTATGGAAAAGCAATGCTGCCAATTATTTACAGCTGGGGGGGGCAAATTCCTTATTAAACCTGATTCATTTATTTTTTTAATTGATTTCTTTTATTTATAACCAGCTGAAATACCCGGCATTGTTCGGATTGAATTATTTTATGTCTAATACTTTTAATTTAAAAACTACTTTTGTTTAAAATATTATTACACACAAAACCATTTTATCATCTGAAATATTTTTTTAATTAAAATGAGAATATAAATTAAATCAAAGGATTCTATAAACAATTAAGTAAAATATACAGCTAATAATTAAATAGACAATGAAATAATTATTTTTTTTATTATATAAACATGAAATTAAACCAAATCAATAGTTGTTTCTGCTATATCATCAGCTTTCTAAACTTTTCTTTTAGTATTCTTACAGAATTCTGTTTATGTATTCCAACAGCAGTTCTTCGTATGTACTTTTATTCTTCAATAATAATAATAAAAAATTGTTATATATTGTGTATAAAATTAATTTTGAAAAAAATTATTAAAAATAGAGAAACAAATCGTACGGAAATGAAATTTTTGTCACTGAATAGCTAATCAAAGGTAGAGTAGTAGCACTGTTGCCTAGCAACGAAGTATCTGTAAATTAGCTTTATTTTGAAATCGTCTGCAACTATTTATTAAATTTTGAAAAATTTATAAAAGTTGAATGAAACATTACACTGATATAAAATTGGTATCATTTAAAAGGTAAAAATTTGAAGTTTTAAGTGGTATAAAAATTGCTCTGAAGTTACTGCGGGAAAACGGTTTCATTAATTTCTCTATTTAATTAACTTTTGGACTTCGAAAAGTTCACAGGTATCTTCCCCTTGTCTTAAATAATAATTATGCAAAATTTGGTTGAAATCGGTCCAGTGGTTTAGGAGGAGATATGGAACATACATATCCACATACATACCCACAATGACTTTATTTATATTAAGATTTTTCTCCAACTTTTTACAATTCTAGACTTTGATAAAAAAGATGTAATAATTTAATTGTGCTTAGTGCTAAAATTAAGAAAAATTCATTTAATAAACTGTTTGATGCTGAATTCTTCCAATTTTTCTGAATTTTTTGTTCATTTATTTGCAAATTAGACTTAAACAAGTTGCGCTTTAAGGACTAAAAATTAATAAATGAAAGTCCTGATAATGATGATAAAATGAGTCCTTTTAATGACTCTTACATCGACAGTATAGCTGCTAAATATCACCAAATCAACATAGTGATTTCTAATTGACAACACGTACAGGACTTAGTGAAATGTGGACTACTCTGTTGCTTTGAAATGGAAATTCAGTGTGTTTAGAGCATTATGGAGTTAGTGAGTTTTATGTGACTACTAGCTGCCTTCGGTGACCAGCTTGTTCGACAATTGAATCTTGAATAATTTTGTATTCATGTTTCCCTTAACAACGTAAGCAGATTGTAGTAGATATTTAATTCATGATCTTTTAGTGGCCTTGCACCTGTTCTGTTCATTGTCAACATAAATGTTCCTAATTGAATCAACTGTCATGTAATATCTAATTAATTGCAAGTTGTCAGCTCCATCTTCAGTTTTTTATTCCTCTTACAAAATATACATTTGATTGCAACATTAAAATGGTGCAACACATTTTATGGCCAGAGGCATGTTTGCTGAATTAAAGCTGCTGTAAAAAGAATGAAAACATGGCAGCCATAATCATTCAGCTTACTGGATATATTTCTTCATATACCTAATACCTCAGAGAACTTGATTTACAGATTCCACAAAAATTTTGATGAAATAAAATATGGAAGCAAAATGTATTAGGATATTATTTTAGCTTTCAAAAATGAAAGAGAAACACACAATTAAATATTTGTTTAAACAATGAAAACCGTTTGAATTGCGTTTCAACAATGAAAAGTATTGTTGTAAATTATGCCAAAAAATATTTTTATCTACTCTATTAAAATTCGAAGGTAAACAAACGTATGTATGTATGTATGTATGTCCGGCTATCTTCTCACGAACCGCCGAACGGAGAAGCGCGCGGAAAGTACCAAAAGATGGGGAATAATCCAGGGAAGCCATTTCGGTCATTTAAATTCCGAAATTTTAATTAGTGGAAAAGATATTAATTAAAAACTAATTTACAACAATACTTTTCATTGTTTCGGATACTTTATAACAATACTTTTCATTGTTACAGCGCAATTCAAAATTTATTTTATTGTTGAAGTCGTTTACTTTAAAGAACATTGTTACAACAACAATAAAAAAATGACGCTGACAGAAATAAAAAAAATGTATTGTTGAAAGTGTATAAATTCTTTTTTTATCCCGTGATATAACGTCCAACCAATCATTTTAACGAAATTAAAAGAGGTGTTTAGTTTCTGTAAAGTTATGTTCCGAAAGATGGAGATTAGTTATGTTAGTGATTTTAATCATTATTCATTGATTTGATCAAGTTTAAATATTTGTAGAAGCTTCTATTTTAAGCTGATATTTGGAAGTTACTATTTTTGCTTTGTTCAATTCTCGCTTTTTCCGATGCCTAAAAGAAAAAGAGGAATTACAGGGGATGTTGCCAGTAGACGGGAG